>JAOUZG010004552.1:3559270-3572718 GCA_026289955.1 Argiope argentata | reverse complement strand
GTGTGTGTGTGTGTGTGTGTGTGTGTGTGTGTGTGTGTGTGTGTGTGAATGCGTGCGTGCGTGCGTGCGTGCGCGCGTGTAATGAAAAACTTGATAAATTGCGATTGTAACACTTTCTTTCGTTGAAATTTAATGAAATTTGAAAAGTTTTCTTTGCCACTTTAATTAAATAGTGTTTCACAAATTAGTAAAACAGAAAAACTATTAACTCAGATTCTGTCTTATAAATGTTTAAAAAATCCTATTTTATCTTTAAAATACAGAAAATAAAAACTTAAAAAATATATAAAGTTTCAATTCAATGGTTGACTAGTTTGAAAGTGATTACCTCTTCTGACTTAAAAACATATAACAAAATGTCTATTCGAAAGAACAAACATATTATTTCAATTCTTGAAAGTGATTACATCTTGAGTGTAATTACCTATTCTGTCTTAACAAACATATAAAAAGTGTCTATTCTATCTTGAAAATACAGAAAATAAGAACTTTCGAACAAAATATACTGATTTAAATTCAATGGTTGAGAGGGTTTATAATGACAACCTTTAACAGCAATATAGATACGGCAGCAATTTCTGCTCAAAATTAGGCGTTTGTTAATTCAGATACCAGAAAACTTGTATCCTGGTAAATGCAGTTAGAAGATTCTTAACAGCTACAGTACATGATGCTAAGTTCGGCAAGAGATCTCCCTACAACACCCAAACTTATGAATTTTATTATAATTCTAATTTATTAAAAATATATCAATCATATTCTCATAAAAAAGACAATAATTATTTTTAAAAAGCTATTCATTGAAAAAGATTATTATTAATCGGAAATAGATTATTTACTATTCTAATATATTATGAGATATAGAGATTTAATATTTATTCACAGAAATCAAGAATATCAGAAAATAATTTTCTTTCATACAATAATTGTCACAAAATTATTCGAATCATTTAATCTTGAAGCAACACATCAAAAAAAAATTAAAAACACTCAAACTGACAGCAATCTTCGCAAGCAAGATTATCAGAATGATTGCAAAATAATATTTTCTGATTGAGAAAGTTTTGGGAAAATAAAGCCCTTTAGGTTAGCTTAAATAAAACCAACAAATATTTATACCCTGGGATTCGTTTAATTTATTTACATTGTTGTTGTTGTTTCTAATGGCACTTGCCGTGGACAAGCTCACTGAGGTAGTCAGCGATTTAAGCCTAATCAGCGTCTCTTGTTTTGTAGTAGCGCCAACTAGGGCTAAGAGTACGATTTATGCTACTCACTCATCCCATTCACTTGCACAGCCCCTTTTTACACGCGGGGGGTCTCATTAACATACCTTACAGGTAGAACACAGAAGAACAACCATACTCGAACCGGAACTCGAACCCAGGACACCCAGATCACGGAGAAGACGGGCTTTCCCTATGCCAGTACGCCGGCTTTGGTTTAATTTTAATCAGCTAACTTTGAAGTATCAATTTAGAAATGATTTTTATAAACTCAAACTAAAATTAATCTTCGCATGCAAAATCTTCGGGATGATTGCAAAATAGTCGTTTTCGGTTCAGATAGTTTTTGGAAAATATAGTTCTTCAAGATTACTTAAATAAAACCAACTGATATTTATACCATGGGATTCATTTAATTCTAATCAGATAATCTTAAAGTAAGACATCAAAAATGATTTTTGCAAACTCAAATTGAAAGTAATCTTCGCTAGCAAGATCTTCGGAATGATTGAAAAATGATATTTTTCGATTCAGAAAGTTTCTGGAAAATAAGGCCTTTGATCGCATAAATAAAA
This sequence comes from Argiope argentata, assembly GCA_026289955.1. Lineage (NCBI taxonomy): Eukaryota > Metazoa > Arthropoda > Arachnida > Araneae > Araneidae > Argiope > Argiope argentata. The sequence continues at coordinate 3,570,917 of JAOUZG010004552.1, read as the reverse complement.
CCAACAGATATTTTTACTGTAGAATTCGTTTCATTTTAATCAGCTAATCCTGAAGCAACACATCAAAAACGAATTTTCTCAAGCTCGAAATGAAAGTAATATTTCGCTAGCAAGATCTTCAGACTGATTGCAAAATAACATACTTCGTTACAGAAAGTTTTTGAAAATAACGGTCTCTTAATGAAAACCAACCCATATTTATACCATGGAATTCGTTTAATTCTAATCAGATAATCTTAAAGTAAGACATCAAAAATGATTTTTGCAAGCTCAAATTGAAAGTAATATTCGTTATCAAGATCATCAGAATGATTGCAAAATAACATTTTCCGATTCAGAAAGTTTTTGGAAAATAAAGCCTTTGATCGCTTAAATAAAACCAACAGATATTTATACCGTGGGATTCGTTTCGTTTTAATCATCCAATCTTGAAACAACCCTTCAAAAATGATTTTTACAAACAAAAATTTGAAAGTAATTTTCACTAGCAAAATCTTCAGAATGATTGCAAAATAACCTACTTTGGTACAGAAAGTTTTTGAAAATATAGCCCTACAGGATCGTTTAAATAAAACTAGCTGATATTTATATTGAGGGATTCCTTTCATTTTAATCAGCTAATCTTGAAGCAACATATCAAAAACGAATTTTCTCAAGCTCGAAATGAAAGTAATATTTCTCTAGAAAAGATCTTCAGAATGATTGCAAAATAGCCTACTTCGAAACAGAAAGTTTTTGAAAATATAGCCCTCCAGGATCGTTTAAATAAAAGCCAACTGATATTTATACCTTGGGATTCGAAAAGAGTCCAGAGGATGTTCGAATATTCAGTCGTTTGCCAAAGAAGCTCCAATTTAAATATTTTAAAAACATCTTGGAATTTATCCAACGATCGCTGTTTAAGAAAACAAAGTTGCACGGTTCGATGGGATAGAAATCCTCCTTATCTCTGCATTGGTAATCTTTAATTCACTATAAAAGACGCAAATATAATCAATAGCAGCAAGAAAACGAACGTCGAATTTCACTTAAACTCCTCCACTTTCAATCCTCAGTCGGCGATGCAAATGAGACATAAAACCTTTTTTTTTACCCCACCCCATCCCTCTTTTCCTCCATCCTCTTCGGGTTAAACTTCCAGATTCGGTCCAATAAAACCCAAGCGAGAAAAGTTTTATCTTACTACATCGATTAAATAACAAGCAAACAACCCCCCAAAAAAGAAGAGGCACTGCTGCTGCTTCTGCTACAACTACTGCCGCTCGCAACTACTTTTGGAAACAATTTAATTCCACCTAGGGATAAATCTTCTGCAAAAATACCCAAAATGAGTCCTCTTCAGGTCTGGAGGACGAAGGGGAAAAAAGAAAAAAGAAAATGAGAGAGATGGAATAAGAATTTGTTCATTTTTCTTTTATTCTTTCTCTTTATCTTCCAGAAGAAGTTGTGACGTGTAGTAAGTGCAAAGGCCCGGGATGCTTTAATGGGGTAATTCTCTTGACAAATAGGTTGCTTGTTTCAAGCCAAGGTAAGAGGACGGGGGAAGGGGGTGTTGGCGAGGTAATCGCTTACATCGGAACAATTCCGAGGCAAAACAGCAGAGTTTCAATGGCTTGAAGCACCGGAATTGCTCTGAAATTAAAATTTGCAAAAATTCCTGAGGGGATGGTGAACCAGGTATGCCCAGAAATAAAATGTTTCAAAGGTCTTTCAAGAAAAGTGCCCTAGTGCTACAAATCTTTCAGTTTTTATTTCTGCCATTTGATTATGATAAATACTGTATTTTTTTTAGTAAAAAAATTCAGAATGCAATTCTTTTTTGTAATCACTATTTTGGGAGTGTTCTTTTACTTTTAATTTTTTTTTCTTCTTTTTCCACAATTCTAATTTAAATGTGATTAAATATTTTTCTCTCTTGTATACAGTGATATACTTATCTTCAATTAGTTTACAAATGTCAAGAAATATAAACTTTTAGAGCAGAAAAAGGACTGAAACTTTCATTAAGAAAGTAAATTAAAGTTAGTAGTAAAGAAAGTAGAAATAATATTCAATTGGACAAGAAAGATAATTTTAGGCCCTGTATAATTTCCTGATAATTTTGGACAGATAAAAGTATGCTATGTAACTTTCACTTAATACGTGAACGTAATAAAATCTGTGATTAAGCACGAAATTAAAATAGGATTAAACTTAGATTTTTATTGATTTAAAATTTTAAATGATTGACGAAAACCGAGAACAAAAGCAATAGTATTCAGAAGAGCAAATTATTTATTGATTAATGTCTTCTACTTGAAATGGTAAAACAATACATGATTGGATTGGTGAATTTGAAAGAAAAGGAAGAAAACCTGAACGAATATTTGCATATTTATAGATTTAAAACCTGAAAGAATATTTTAATCGACGAATATTTATAAAATTAGATTGTATCTATATTAAAAATTCAACTTTCACATTTAATTTAAAAATAACTTATTTCATAAAGAACAAATAGATGATATAAGAAATATAAGAGTTCATAGAGATACAATGATGTGATATATATATATATATATTCAAAATTCATCCTATCTTATATATATAAAAGATAGGATGAATTTTGAAGTTCGTTTTATTCCATCACGGGAACCAGGCATTATGTACAAGCAAAAGCGACGTGCACAACACACAACGACACAAAACGGAATGACGAAAACGCTGATTAAATTTTTCTATCTTAATTTATGCCTTCATATTTTAAGAGGGACCTTTGACGCATGTCAATCACATGTACAGCTCGTGCAAAGGAATCCTAGGGATCTTTTAATGGAATTTATTAAGCTGGTTAATCTTTATCCCTACACTTGGAGTGTGGGAAAGGGCACTCCAAGTTTTATAAACTTGGTCCAAACCAAGTTCACACTTGGAGTGTGGATGTTCAGCTGTTTCAGCCATTTATAAAGCTTCTGTTGAATTAATCAAGTAGAACAAGTGGAATGGATCAGGAAATAAGATATTTTAGAATGAAGTTACTCTGGCTAAATTAGATTGAAAATTAAGAAATGAATTTAAATTGAGAGTTTAAAATACCATTACACACACACACACACACACACACACACGCACGCACGCACACACACACACACACAAAGAAAATACATAAAGTTATAAGATATGATACATCATCATAAATAATGCATTCCTAACAAATCTAAAGAATCAAGTTATAAAAATTTCAGCCGATGAAACTATGCGCCAGCGTTTCTATGCTCAATAACAGTACTAATTTCGTCTAGAGTGCTTTGAATATACCTATTCTTGCATCGGAAGAGAAATTCTCTCACATAATGCCGATCTCGATATTAAACACTGTTATATCGCACCCTTGAGAAAACGCCAAATATGATGCTGCATTCATAATAAAAGAAAAAGACGCGCGCGAGAATAGGGAGTGGGTTCTTCCTAATCAAGCTACAAAAGCCAGTAAAAATAAATTAGTATCTGTTACAAGGGGAGACGCAATGAGTCAAAACTCAATTTTCTTTCACTAATAGGAACTGCCATGCGATCGAGGCGAAACAGAATTGCTTTTTAAAACTCCTTCGCTTTCTCATTCTTATTATCATTCCTGCGTTTTCCCTTCTTTTGATAGGAAAAGCAGACTGGGAAAGAAGGGGGGGGGGAGAAAAGAAGCACAGATTGGCGCGATTTATCTAAGACTGGTATCGTAAATCAGACAAAACAAATCTCAGAAATTTTTTTCCCTGAGAAAAAAACATTTTCTTCAGTGTTGGTAATAATGGAATATGAAAAAAGACGTGGTCCTCCGAGCACAAGTTAGGTTTTTTTTTCTAAAAAAAAGAAAAGTCGTTAAAAGTACCGAAGCATTAAGCTATTAAAGTTTTTTTTTTCTAAGATGTTATTATTATGTTGAACCAAACGAAATTGCCTTTGCTGTTAGTGAAAGTAAAATTAAAGTGCTTGTTTAGTATTTTTTTTTTCAAGCAGGATGTTGACAATACAGAACCATCGATGTTTCTCATGAACTCATTAATAGTTTTCTTAACAAATATCATTCTAGGAATTACTATTTTCAAGAATATACAAAAGAACGATAGTTTTAAATAAATACTACACTCAATGGAAGAAAAATTGCCACTCTTTGTAGCGACGAACCATTGTTGTTGGTCTTTGGAATTGCACGACTTTTGCTTAATAAGCCTTAACAATTGCACGGCTTTTGAATTTCAAGTTAAAATCAACAAATGAAAGAAAATTCAACATATTACAGAATTAAAAACTTGCAATTTCTATTTTCATTATAAATTTCAAAATATTTTGATGTTTTGAAGTTTTAAAATGTTTTAAGTTAAGCTACTTGCATGTAGTTAACTGACGAACGAATGAAGAAAATGTACCTAAGATTTCTTATGAAATATCTATTTTCCATAGACACTAAAGCCTCAATAAAAATGAAGAAAGCATAAAGTTATTTTTCATTTTGAATTTACGTATTTTTAATAAATAATTAACTTCGCAAGAAATGGTGAAAAGAAAGTTTATAATCGTATTTATTCTTTCTCACTTGTATAATAATAATTAGTAATTTATCATATATTAGTAATTAGTAACTTATCGTATATTAGCAATTGGTAGTTTATCGCATATTAGTAATTGGCAATTTGCATTAGTATGTTAGTAATTAGCAATTTGTATTAGTATATTAGTAATTAGTAATTTGCATTAGTATATTGGTAATTGGTGGTATTAGTAATTTGCATTAGTATATTGGTAATTGGTAGCATTAGTAATTTGCATTAGTACATTGGTAATTGGTAGTATTAGCAATTTGTATTAGTATATTGGTAATTAGTAATTTGCATTAGCATATTGGTAATTGGTTGTATTAGTAATTTGCAATAGTACATTAGTAATTGGTAGTATTAGTAATTAGTAATTTGCATTAGTACATTGGTAATTGGTAGTAATAGTAATTTGCATTAGTATGTTGGTAATTAATAGTATTAGTAATCATATATTAACAATTAATAATTTATTGTACATTTGTAACTATTAATATATTAGTATTTTGTATTAGTATATTGATAATAAGTAGTATTATTAATTAGTAATTGTATATTAGCAATTAGTAATTTATTGTATTTAAGTAACTATTAGAATATATTAGAAAGTTCTCTCGCAAATTAGTAATTAGTGTCATTTCATAAAGAAAACACTCTATTTCTGCCCATGGGTGACGGTTGACACTGCAGCGTCAACCACGTAAACTTCATCAAATACAACAAAATTTCAATTTTCAGTAATATAATATAAACGTCAATAAATTACAGAAAACCAATATACTCTTTTTCTCTTAAAATTTTGGGGCGTTTATTTTGGAAACTATAACTTGAATAATTTATAAAAGAACAATATTTTTACAATATCATAATAACGATTATTACAATATTGCAACTTTTGTTGTTGTTCTCGTGTTTCACTTTATAACGGAAGGAGGAGTGCAGTAGCTTCTGAGTATATGGGCCCCTGAGCACCTGAGAGCAGAATTCTAACTTCTAGCTCACATACGTCACAAACCCTTTTTACGGGGCGGACTTCATTCATGCATATCATTCATTCATCCACAGATCGTAATTTAAATCTGGAACAGACAACGATTACCTCTGATCCAGTGGTATTACTCTCGACATGGAGGACTTAGTGACCACGACAGATATAACGTGTGCCAGCCACTACATATACCCGCGGAGTCTTCGGGTGGCCAGTTCGAACTCGTAACCCAAGGGATGCGAATTTAATATCTCACCAACCAGGTTATCCTCGGCCCCATATTGATTCATTGAAATAAATAAATACTGAAATTTCTACAAGTGAATAACGTAAATTTTCATTTCAAAGACTGAGAATTAACAGCTTGAAGAGAAATAGTCGGATCAATGAAAATATATTAATAGTAATATTTATTGACAATATCGTTTACAGATTTACCGGAAAGATCCAGAAGCTTCGTAGGGGTTTTATTATTTATTTTTCATTGCGACAATATTTATATAAATATATTTTAATCATATCCAGAATAACTATATAAAAATAAAAGTATTCAAAATTTATTTCAAATAGACAAAATATAAAACAAAATAGCAGAGCTGACACAGGTTAAAAATAAAAAAAAGATGAAATTTATTTTTTTTAAATGATATGTGAAAAAAATAAACATAGAGAAGAAAATAAATTTGATTAATAAAACGATATAATAGATAAATTTAAAAAAAAACTTCTCGATATATTACAGATATTGCATAGTTATTGCACACAAAAAAATTATTTCAAGAATTATAAAATCTGATTTCGGAAAAGCAGAAATCCGCTTTATTTCAAAAATTTGTCATGACTACAGTAATTAAAAATGTGTATAATTTTGCGCCATTTTTTTAAATTTAAATATTACTGAGCAATAACAATTTGAAATTTCTCAATAATACTTCAAAACTTCCATACATTCTGTAAAAGAAGTTTACGAAATATATGCACAGAATTTAAAATAAGCCTAGAATATACATTTTATATAATTTAATTTTCTATTATAATATTTTATATATTTTTATTATAATAAATAACATTTTTTGGTTCTCCTCATACGCAGAGGGAAAAAAATTCCTTTTCCAAATCAAATAAAATTATATTTTAAAAAAATGAAAATAAAATGAAATGCTATAATTTTTTATCCAAGGAATGCTTTTTATTAAAATGTGATCTTAGAAAATGAACTTACCAATACTTAATTGTACAAAAGAAGAAAGGCAATCAAAGCAAAAGTTTGACATGACATCATATAAATTTAGAAACTTACCTAGAAAGAAAAAAATACTTATTAGCACATTTTTCAAATTTTACAAACTACAATTATAATAACTAAAATTATAGCTAATATACAATTAAATCAAATTAAGCAAATAAGAATTAATAAATAACATAAAGATAATAAATTTAATAAATATTATGATACTGTGGCACAAAGAATGGTAATAAGAGACCTAGAGGCATGCCATTGTAATAAACTAAAAGTCCTTTTATCCTCACTAGCTTTTTCAACTTTCACCATACATTAATTCAATATTGAATGTATTTATATCAATGCTAGGTTTACACTTGGATAGTTATAAGACGGCCAATAGGCAGCGCATGCGCAGAAAGGGACTGATTTATGTGTGCTACAATTTAACAAGACATATTCAGGCATTCCATGCTTGGCTATAAACTGCGGTTTTAGATATCCTGAATTTTTCCTTTCACTGCGTTTCGTATTAAAATGATGGATACTTATACAAATAAACATGGCAAAATAAAAATCCCAACATACCTGAATTTGGAAAACTATAAAAAAAAAACACTTTAAAAAAGCAATCCCACATCAGAAAGAACAAAGTGTAAAATACTAAAATTGAAATCTGCCATGCATATTTCAGTGTATCATGTCAGAACATCACTTCTTGAACGGCCAAGCATCACGTGCTCGTGCAAGTTAAATAATATTTTTAGTCATCTTAATCGTTTCATCGAATGAGTCACTTTAGTATCACAAATGATCATAAAAAACTCTGTTTCGCATTGATTGTTTAAAAAAATATCGCATTTCCTATTTATTTCATTTCATATAACCAAGTGCTCAAAATGGCATTTTTCTAGGTTTTGTTTGCTTATTTTGTTTAATCAGAGCTTTTGTAAATGCAATGGCAACACGTTATTAAAAGCTGACTTTTTTTTAGATGCTGTTGCCGATAGTAAAATTTCAATTCATTGCCCCCGCATTTTAGTTGACTTCACAAACCTCATCCCAAAAACAACATCATGTTCTGACATGATAAAATGTACTATTTAATCTACGAAAAGTGATAATATTTTCACAAACACACACAAATGTCTAGACTTAACAAACGCATGAGCAGTAAGAAAAAAATACAGTACAGTGGTGTATTGTTGTTTCATCGGGACAATTACTTGCCATCGACACATATTCTGAGCATGTGTTGTCTATTGGCCGTCTCATAATTGGCCGAGTGTAACCCACTATTATATTAAGATGATTCACTTTTTTATACCATTAACAACATCTTTCAACAGTTGGTTTTACTGTCTTGGTCAGCTATCTTCTAAATTACAAAAACCAAATAATAAAGAAAATGATGAGCAATTAATAACAATGATTCTTTGCTATTTTTATTTCAGAATATTAAAAAGGCAACCTTTAAAAATGCTCCCATTATTTCATTCAGTGAGGATTAATCCTGAAAAGTGGCATGTCAAATACCTAAAAGCAGGATTTAAAATAAGCTCGCTATTATAACTTTAATAAAAAGAGAACAAATTTATCTGATTTTTTATTTTATTTAAAATGCAGTCTTCGATTCTTTACATCGAAAATACGATGTCATAATGAGAAGATTTTTACATAATCTTCATGAAGTCGATTCTTTCTCTGATGGGGTGTTAACAATATTTTAAATCCTGCTAAGGCAGATATTTATGCTTATGTTTAAATTACAGAAAGAAAATAGGGTATTAAACAACTGCATTACATAAAATGAGACTCTAACCCAATGGACTCTAGCTCAATTGTCTTTTCAATAAGGTAGAATACCATCCACTGAACCAATTTTTCTTTGGTCCGATTCAATCCATACTCATTTTATCCAACAATTCATATAAAAATTGTGAATCGAAAAAAAAAGTATGATAGAATGAGGGGTGGAAAAAAGGATTCCTCAGGGCCCTCGGCGTCAAAATTCAGGAATCCGTGAAATTGCAGCAGGGGTGCACGTGCAGTGAAACGAAATCTTCCGGAAAACGTCCTTTGTCCCGAAGAAACACGTTTATAACCATAAAAAGAATAAAGACGATGGAAAACTTTTCCGGCAAAAGACTGGAAAACGCTTCAAAAAATAATAAAATCTCCTCCTTTCATATAACAAAATAGAAAGGAAAAAAAAATTTAAAACCGGAGATCAACTTCATCCCAAAGCTTAGCTAGGTGCCATTTATTTCCAAACTCCGTCGTTTTGCAATGACCTGACTTCAACCTCTTCCGGGGGGTGCGAGGGACTGGGAAGATATTATGTGTAGGAAGAAACCGGATAAAAAACTAGATAAAAAAATAATCTGAAGTGTGGGCCAGTTTTGCTTTCCAATACGAACCATCGATCGTTGAAGGCAGGGGAAAGGGACACCTTTTTATTTATTTTTTTCATTCTCTAAACTTTAAAAGGACTGGTGTCAAATGGCTCTAAACGCTTCATTCGCAAACTATTTTCGCAACAATCTTTTCCTTTTGTTACTTTTTTTCCCTCCAGTTTCTGTGCGTTTACGTTCCCTTTGAATCGGCAATCCGCAAGAATCGATTTGCTTTGCTTTTCTACAGTCGGCAGTTGGACTGGAGTTTCGATTTTTTTTTCTCTTCATTTTTTCCCCCAACGATTTGCTTTGGATAAGTGCAGGGATTTCCTCGAAACGAAAATTATACAGTCCGAAGTGAATTCCAAAGTGAATTCAGGAAGTCTCTTCAAGGTACCACACACAGGAGATGAGCCGTTATCATCATTGAATTTTTTGCTATCCATAGCTTAGTTGAGGGATAGCATCGCATGGCTGGAACTTATCCAGGTTCCAAGTGACAATAAGCAGTACAGTGTCAATAGCTTTTAACATTTCATGAATGAAGAATTCTCCCAATTAGAATATAATTCCAAAAATTCATATGATTCATTATTTGTGCAAATCTTTTCAACCTATCAGCATTTTCACCTTAGTTTGCTACCCGTAGTTTAATTGAGGAATAGAATTACATGGTTAGAATTTATTCAGGTTCCAAGTGACAAAAAACAATGCGAGCCTCAATAGCTTTTAATATTTCATGAATGAAGAATTATACGCATTAGAATATATTTACAACAAAATCATACAATTTATTATTTATTTCAGCAAATCTTTTCAACCTATCAGCCTTTTCACCACAGTTTGCTATCCATAGCTTAGTTGAGGGATAGCATCGCACGGCTGGAACTTATCCAGGTTCCAAGTGACAAAAAGCAGTGCAGCGTCAATAGCTTTTAAAATTTCACGAATGAAGAATTCTCCGCATTAAATATATTTACAACAAAATTATACGATTCATTATTTGTGCATATCTTTTCAACCTGGCAGCATTTTCACCGTAGTTTGCTATCCATAGCTTAGTTGATGAATAGAATCGCATGGCTAGAATTTATCCAGGTTCCAAGTGACAAAAAGCAGTACAGCGTCAATAGCTTTTATTTCATGAATGAAAAATTCTCCCAATTAGAATATTTTTCCAAAAATTTATACGATTTATAATTTAAGCAAATCTTTTCAGCCAATCAAAATTTTCACCGTAGTTTGCTATTCGTAGTTTAGTTGAGAGATAGTATTGCATGGTTGGAATTTATCGAGGCGTCAAGTGACAAAAAGCAGTACAATGTAAATAGGTCAATAATTTTTAATATTTCATGAATGAAGGATTTTTTCCCAACTACGATATATTTTCAATAAAACCATAAGATTTATTATTTGAGCATATCTTTTTAACTAATCAGAAAACATTAAAGTAATCAATTTAGTTTTTAAAAAATGCCTCTTGTAAATTTTATTATTTTTCTCATTTGCTTTTATTCTTATTTTAATAATTTTGAAAATATAAATAAGATGAAAAATGAAAAATTTTAGCATTTTCAAGTTCAAAGAACATGAAAAGTTGTTCTTACAGTTGGTAAGTTTCAAAGTTAAACCGAATCTAATTCTAAATAGGTAACTCATTGATCCTTAAAAAAAAATTTTTTTAATTTCCAAACAATCTACAGAATATTGACATTAACGAATATAACTGTAATCTCAACACAGCAAAAGAAAAAAGCAGCTTGAACTACTAGGAGTCGCTAACATATTAAAGAAAATTAATAAAAAACTCATATTCAAAGGAGAAAAAATAAAATTTCAAATGTTTCGGATACAGCATAAGTCATATTACAGAGAAATATTAATAATATAATCGCATTATTTTCCAATGTTAATGCCAATACGAAGAACCTTATTTTACTGAAAAGGACAAAATAACAACAAAAATTATTATTACATTTAAATTTTAGAAGCACGTAATGAAGAATAAAAATTATTAATATCCTTATTTCATCACTTTATTACATTTGTTTGCTAAATTAAACTCGTTACAATTAGGAACAACTGGCAACTAAATAAAATTTCTACAGCATTAGTAATAACAGACTCAAAGCACCTAACATGTAACCTATATATAACATTTATTAGTTTAGGTGTAAAATAAATTTCCTTATCCATTTCATTACATTTATTTGCTAAATTAAATTCATTACAACAAAACAAAAAAAACAACTAGCAACTAAATAAAATTTTTATAGAATTAGTAATAACAGACTCAAAGCACCTAACTTGTAACTGAGATATTACATTTATTAGTTTTGAGGTCAAATAAATTTTCCTTATCATTTCATTACATTTATTATTAATTCGTCCCAACAAAAACCAATTGGCAACTAAATAAAATTGTCACAGCATTAGTAATAACAGACTCAAAGCACCTAACACGTAACCTAGA
>JAOUZG010004552.1:3543524-3555782 GCA_026289955.1 Argiope argentata | reverse complement strand
AAGCCCCGCTGACACATCAGCAGATTTTAAGCCGGAGATATGCGTCTCTTGTTTTACAAGTATCGCCATCTAGGGCCAAGAGTACGACTTAGTTACACACACGTCACAGCCCGTTTTAGGGGGCGGACTTCCTTCATGTATATTCATTCATTTATCTCATATCGTAATTTAGACCCGGAACACAGAAGATCACCTCTGATTCAGTATCCCCTGTGGTACTTTGCGAGCACGACAGATTTAACGAGCTCCAGCCAACGTTGGACTCATACTCCTTAGGTTATCCGAAGCTCCACACTCGGGGAGTCTTCGGATAACCTAAGGAGTATGAGTCCAACGTTTTACCCACCAGGGTATCCCGGCCTAATATAAAATACTTGTTATTCATCCAATCAAGTTCAAGTAATTTTTAAAAATTGTATTGGGTGATATTTGATGTTAATATAGTTTTTTCAAATATTAATTCATTAATTTTTTATTTATTAAATAAAGGCTAATTTCCCGCCTTTATACTAGTTCTTTATAGTAGCTGTAATTGTTAAGTCGGGGATAGCCTGGTTGGTAGGGCGTTGAGAGTTGCGCTGAAAGTTGGAACCTCATCACAAAGTTCTCCATGATGAGAGTAATACCACTTGGAGGGTTACTGAATCAGAGGTGATCGTAGTTCGGGTGTTCAGGAATCCATACCCTCAGAAGTTACTACACCCTCTCCTTCCGTTGTAAAGCGGAGCGCGAGAACGACAATTTTAATTCTTTAATAAAAAGTAACTAAAATAAAATATTTCATAAATTTTTCTAATACCCAAAGTAGGAATTGATTTTAAAAAATCGTCTTTTATATTACTTGCTTCAAGTACGATTTATTTGGTGGAAAATATGTCATGCTGGCTTCATATACCATGAAATTTCAAGACAATAAATGAGCAAAATAAATAAGATTCCTGTGCACTTATTTTAGAAGCTTCAATAAGAATATTCATTGTATTCTTACTTTATTTTCTCGTTAATTAGAAATCAAATGCTAATATTGCGTTTCAAGCAGCTTTGTTATCAAAATAATTGCTTCTAAACCATTTATTCAAGTCTATTATGTCTCAAAATTGACTGGAACTTTATATTTATTGAGTAATCCTTAATTGGGAGATGTGCTTCTAAACCACTAGCCAGCAAAAAGATAAATAGAAATTGATTGGACAATTTTTTTTATTTATTATTCATCTCGGATTTCGTAATGAACAGGAAAATAAGAACTTTTGTTTAAAGTTTTATTTGAGGAGTATAGAAAAAAAATATCAATACAGGAGAAAAGAAACAAAAATAAAAGAAAATTTGTCTCCATAATTGGGAGAATAAGTTTAATAAATGATTTATTCTTCTTCCGAACAACTAAAATTCGATTTTATGTTTTTTTTTCTTTATTTATTCCTCAATTTTTTTAATGGTAAAAAATGACAAATAGACAAACAATAGCAAATAAATGTTTTATATACCATCATAAGAAACTTAGAGGCGGATATTTATTTTTCTTCATTTAAATCGATAAATTTTAAAGAATTGATGAATTGTATATAATTGAATTCTTGTAGCTGTCGCTCGTTAAATCGACCGTGGTCACATAGTCCTCCATATCAAGAGTAATACCACTGAGGGTACTGGGTCAGAAATGATCGTTCTCTGTTCCATATCTTAATTACGATCTGTGGATGAATGAATGAAATGCACGAATGAAGTAAAAAGAGTTTGTGACGTGTGTGAGCTAGAAGTCAGACTTCTGCCTTCAAAGTGCTCAGGGGTCAATACCCTCAGAAGCTATTGCACCCTTCCTCCCGTTATTGCACCCTTCCTCCCTTCCACCCTTCCTCCCGTTGTAATGCGAAACACGAGAACAACAACAATTGATAATTTTTTTATTCAAATACCTATTTAGGTAATGTTCTTGTAATATTCCCATTATAGATAACAAAATTTTCTGCAATTTACAACGTTATTTTTCGATTTTTTCTTTGTTTCCTGCCTTTCAATTTTTTAAAAGATAAAAAGGGAGAAATAGACCAACTATAAAAAAAATTGATTTTATATACCATCATAAGAAATTTACTGGTTATATTTATTTTTCACCTTTTAAATAAATAAAATTAAAATAAATAGATTAATTAACATTTAGAATCATCGCTAAATTTTTTTATTCAAATACCTACTTAGATAATGTACTTGCAATGTTCCATTACAGGCAGCATAATATCTAGGAAATTAAATATTATAAAGAAGCAAATGATATCATTCATTTAACAAAGTTTTAACAATGAAGTTTCGACCATAATTCTAAGAAAATCTAATAATAAAATCACGATTTCATTTTTTTGCTTCAAATACTATGAATTTCATTTCCTAAATAAAATTTCACCGACTCACAACCAAACGAATTAATAAAAGATGAACCAACTCGACAACAGAAAATCAAGTGTAGCACATAAAGAACTTGGTATGTTTCACAACATTTCGCTCGAGCATGATCTCATGTAGTTTATTATGAATACGTGACTAAAATTAACCAAGGTTGCGTATGAATAAATAGAATATTCTCCTAAAAACACAGGTGCTTCAACATAGCAAACACCCACCTGCGTTCTGGAAACTGAATTTGTACCCCAGCAACAAAGCTTCAGTTTGAAGGTTCTTCATTAGTATTATAATTGCATTGCTAAAATAAAATATTTTAGAGGGAAAAATAAGTTGAAAGATGAAATTACAAAATGTTGGCAAACTTCTCCATTGCCTTTAGTGATAAAATGCAAATTTTAAAAAATTGTAGTTCTAATGTTTTATAACATTATTTATATTTAAAACAAAGCATTATTATTAGTAATAATATTTCAAATTTCTAATTAATATTAAATACAGTTTTAAAAATACTTTTAAGTTGAAAATAAATAAATAAAAAATATTTAATTAAATAATTGAAGAACCTTCAATTTTCGTTTAGTATTAATTACCTTAACCGCTTAACAGTTTTGGCCGTATACCGTACGTGATCGATTTAGTGAATTTTGATTGTTGTTAACTGAAAATAAGCCCTTCACAATGACTATAATTCGTTATGAATATTACTTCGAATACATAGATAAATCATGTATTCAATGGATTTCCATTTGAAACAAAATAGTGATAAATCTAAAATCTGTATAATTGTGGCTGAATTTCGCTATTTCATAAATCCATCAAAATGTAATAATTTACTATATTATTAATTATCTATAGCGTCTTTAAGAGAGTGCCATATCTTGATGCACAAAACCGGATTCGTACTTTGGATACAATTCTTCTTCGCACTTTTTTTTCTAATGTAGTGTTACAGAAAAACATAATAGTGCATTTTTTTAAAAGTAATTCTAGCATAAACTGCAATCAGTAACATTCCTTCATTAAAATTGATTACCTTTTACAAAGCATACATGATAAGCATATTTTGCGATGATAAATCCAAAATCTATATAATAGTGGCTGAGTTTCGCAATTTCATAAATCCATTCAAATGTAATAATTTACAATATTATTAATTATCTATACCGTCTTTAAGAGAGTTCCATATCTTGATGCCCAAAACCCTATTCGTACTTTGGATACAATTCTTCGGGGCAATATTTTTTTTCTAATGTATTGTTACAAAAAAACATCATAATAGAGCAAATTTTTAAAAAAGTAATTCTGGCATAAACTGTAATCAGTAACATTCTTTCATTAAAATTGATTACCTTTTACAAAGCATAAAAGATAAGCATATTTTGCGATGATAAATCCAAAATCTGTATAATAGTGGCTGAATTTCGCAGTTTCATAAATCCATCCAAATGTAATAATTTACAAATTTACAATGTTATTAATTATCTATAGCGTCTTTTAGAGAGTGCCATATGTCGATGCACAAAACCAGATTCGTACTTTGGATACAATTCTTCGTGGCCCTTTTTTTCTAATATATTGTTACAAAAAAACATCATAATAGTGCAAATTTTTAAAAAAGTAATTCTGGCATAAACTGTAATCAGTAACATTCTTTCATTAAAATTGATTACCTTTTACAAAGCATACAAGATAAGCATATTTTGCGATAATAGTGGCTGAATTTCGCAATTTCATAAATCCATCCAAATGTCGTCACAAGTAAACATTAAACATTGGCAAATGGGAATAACTGCTTTAAAAAATGATATTTAATAAAAAAATTTAAAGTGTAAGTGTTAAATTCTTTAAGTGCAATAAATAAACTACCGCTTATTTGCAATTTGCATACCTCCAGAAATTTCCGACATAAACTACATCCCATAAAACCACCGGAGAGCCAGAAATCAAATATTTACTGAAGCATCCCAAAATTTTCAAATCTTACTCTTCATGGCTTTAATCAACTGATCACTTCTGATCTAGCCCCAGAGCTTTCTTACCCACCCCCACCCCGACCAGCGTCTGCATCCTCAATTAAACAAAATACCGAATTTATGTGACAGTAAACTTCCTCTCGGCCACTTCCTCCTCAAGATGCCATTCCTTGTTCATTTTATGCCACCGCGACAAGGCACAGCGATAAATTGAATGACTCGTTGCCTCCCCCCCTCCCCCGTGTCCTCCCCTTCTATCTAACCGGACTGGGCGGCATTCCTTACTGATTTGCATACAAGATCCACCGACGAACAATTTCAAATATTACGCTTATTGGGCTGAGGAAACTTCGTTCATGTCTTTTCCGCCTACTTCTTCGGCCCACCACCCCTTCCTAACCACTGGATCTACGTTATCCTTATGGCATACCCCCTTTTCAACCCCTTCTGATGCATCGTTCCTGGTAAGCAGCGCATTGGCAAGCATAGTGGTGTGAGAGTACGTATCCACCTGTTATTATCTTCTGATTTCTATAGACAACCTGCTCTTGAAATTTGCAAATGGTTAGCTGAAATAACTGATCCTATTTAATGGGATGTAGTTATTGCTTTTACAATATTCCATGATGCTAAAATAGTTTCCATTTAGCATGCAGAAAAAATAGCGAGAACTCTCATGCTATTTAGTATCCTGCCGTATATTTTTCAGTTATCTTCTGATTTCTACAGAAAACCTGTTTTTTTAAATGTAGAAGTAACTGTTCCTATTTTGTATGATGCAGTTAGAGACTTTACAATAATACCATGATGATAAGATAATATCCATATAGCATGCAGCAAAAGTCGCTAAAATTCTCATGCTATATGGTATCCTGCCATATCATTCATTTATCTTCTGATTTCTACAGAAAACCTGTTTTTTAAATGCAGAAGTAACTGTTCCTATTTTGCATGATGCAGTTAGAACCTTTACAATAGCACCATGATGATAAGATAATATCCATATAGCATGCAGCAAAAGTTGCATGACTTCTTTTGCTATTTAGTATCCTGGCATATATTTTTTCAGTAATCTTTGATTTCTACAGAAAACCCGTTTTTGAATGCGAAAGATAAGCGGAAGTAACTGCTCCTATTTTGAATGATGCAACACGACGATGATAAGATAATATCCATATAGCATGCAGCAAAAGTTGCATGACTTCTTTTGCTATTTAGTATCCTGGCATATATTTTTCAGTTATCTTCTGATTTCTGCAGGAAACTTGTTTTTTTTATGCTAAAGTAATTGTTCCTATTTTGCATGATGCAGTTAGGGCTTTTACAATAACACCATGATGATAAGATAATATCCATATAGCAAGCAGTAAAAATTGCGAGACTTTTCCTCTATTTAGTATCTTACTATACATCTTCCAGTTATTTTCTGATTTCTATAGTAAACCAGCTTTTGAAATCGACAACAAATAAACTGAAATAACTACTCCTATTTCATGTGATATAATTTTTGCTTTTACAACACTCCATGATGATAAGACAGCTTCCATTTAGCAAGCAGCAAAAAATGAAAGCATTATCCTGCTATATGGTATCCTGCCATATATCTTTCAGTTAGCAGGAATTCGCCATCAATGACATTCTTCGAATAGATGGATTTTTGTTATTACCCTATCTCTTAGCATGATTTCTGAACAATGTTTCAACAATTGTTCACATACAAAACATGCTTATAGCACTGTATATAAAACATAGTACATGAATTGAGACAGTGATAATTTGATTTGCGTTAAATCAACATGCATGGAATTTTACAACAAATGTATGTTATTGGAGTATTTATCCAAAACTCACTCTCCATTTTTCGGAATTTCGGCTTTTTTTCTGGTTTGGAGTTAAATAATTGGATTTTTTCTTATGTTTTTTTGGTAATATATCCTTTTTAATATTTCCTTATAGCTCTTAAGAAACATATACAAAAACATGATTAATAAAAATTGGAATTATGATTATATTTCAAAAAAAATTTAAAAGAAAAAAAATGTTGACCTAAAATTGTATGTATTTGCATAATTTTTTTTACAATTTATTACTTATCACCTGTTGCAATACCTTAGCTTAATTTATTCACTATAGTTATATGAACTTATAGTGATTACCAATATTACAATATTGGTAATCACTATAAGTTTTTCTTATAGTGATTTTCTTTTAGATATTGCATGCGAAAGCAGAAATTAACGGATAATAATCATTTCTATTAATCTTAAAATTATTTTGAAAATTTAATACGAATCTTATACTTTAGATGCTAAATTTCGGCACTACATTTTATTGCCATAAGTTGTAAAGGATTTGAATAGTCACGTTTGCATGCACGCAGAAGTACATATCAACATACGGTCAATATCTGTATGAATTTAGTTACAAATTCGTATAGAGACTGTTGCAAACCTAGTGCAGATGCTAATACAGATATATTCTAAACCTGTATGCTAACTTTTTACTATCTAGTCATTTATGTTTTGTAAATATCGTCTTTACTTGCATTCGTACATTCACACAGATAGACTTCCTCTAAATAGGTCATGTTAAATTTTATCTCTCTATCGCAAAGTGTTTCCGAGTTCATTCCAATAAGAGTTTTTGAGTAAATGCCAAATAGAGTTTTTGAGTTAATTCCAAATAGAGTTTCTGAGTTATTCCAAAATAGGGTTTTTCGAACTCAGGGGGGATATTCGGAGATTTCGGAAAAGCGGAGATTCGTTAAATTTCTTGGTCAAATTTTTTTGACACTTAATATATATACTTTTCTTTTTATATATCATTTACCAGAAAGTATAGAATTGTATTGAAATAAAAACCAACTTGCTCATAAAGATTAACTCTTTTCCTTTTTAAGATGACTTTAAAAGTTATTTTCATTCATTGTTAATGAATTAAAAATTCAATGAAAGTTTTGAAAACTGTTCGAAAAGTCTACTCTAAAGATATTTTGGAGAGATTTTTTTATCATATACATCTTATAGTAATATGATAGTCCATAAACCTTCTTATGTCAACAAATTGGCATATTTGTAAAATAACAGTTAATCTCACAAAGTAGCTAGATTAGCCGAAATAAAAAGAAACAATATGAAATGAATTCTTTATATAATCTGTTTAAAAAAAGTATTTTCTTTTCCGTATTCTAGATATTTTTTCCTTCAAAAAAATTTACAGAAAAAAATATTTTGTTTAATACTTCCACTTAGAAGATAGCCAAAAGTATGCATACATCTGATTCATTATCGAAAGAAATAAGATTTAATGAATAGTATTTGGAAAGTTGTCCACATAGATGGCTTAGATTTTGAGGTATTTTACTTACAAATGGATAGTAATAGTTATACAAATTATTTTGTTCGAACTCATGAAGCCTTTCAAAGAATACGCTCTTGTTATCATGAATTATTATTTACATTTAAAGGTGGCAGAATATTAAGAAGAAATTTCAAAAAAAGAAATTCTTGATCTTTGCAATAGAACCCTTTACTTAAGAATTGCCTTTTTAGACGATATAAAGTATTCATCATAGATAATATAATAAATACAAAATAATTTGGGTTATTTGAGTTATTAGTATTCAATGTAGATAAAACATTGAATATATAATATACGACTCAAAAGTGCCTATCGATTCGACTTACCAAATAAAATTCTACAATGACAATATTTTCCTTCATACATTTGGCGCAGTTTAGCCTCGGTTTGCTCTTGCGCCATTGAAACTCACATTCAACCAACAACTTTCATATATTTCAAAGAAGATGCTAATTTTATCATCTGTTTTGTATCTACATTTAAAGGTAGTAGAACATTTGGAAAGAATTTTTGTAAAAAAAACATTGATCTTTGCAATAGAATCCTTTACTTAAGAATTGCCTTTTTAGAAGGAATAGTATTTTCAATATCGACAACATAATAAATGCATGATAGTTGGAGTTATCTGAGTTTTCAGTATTTTATTCAACGTAAAAAATGTATTTAATAGATATTAGTTTGGTTATTTGAGTTTTGAATTATTAATATTCAACGTAGATAATGTATTGAACACATAATAGCTTTGTTGTTTGAGTTTTGAGTTATTCGATGTAGATAAAGTATTGAATACATAATAGTTTTGTTTATTAGAATTTTGAGTTATTAGTCGTCAATGTAGATAATGTATTGAATACATAGTGTTATTTATTTGAGTTTTGAGTTATTAGTCTTCAATGTAGATAATGTATTTAATACATAGTTTTTTATTTGAGTTTTCAATTATTAGTCTTCAATGTAGATAATGTATTTAATGCATAGTTTTATTTATTTGAGTTATTAGTCCTCAATGTAGATAATGTATTGATTACATAATAGTTTTTTATTTGAGTTTCGAGTTATTAGTCTTCAATGTAGATAATGTATTTAATATATAATTTTAATTATTTGGGTTTTGAGTTATTAGTCCAATGTAGATAGTGTATTTAATATATATTTTTATTTATTTGAGTTTTAAATTGTTAGTCTTCAATGTAGAAAATATATTTAATATATAGTTTTATCTATTTGAGATTGAGTGATTAGTCTTCAATATAGATAATGTATTGAATACATAGTGTTATTTATTTGAATTTTGAGTTATTAGTCTTCAATGTAGATAATGTATTTAATACATAGATTTATTTATTTGGTTTTTGAGTGATTAGTCTTCAGTGTAGGTAATGTATTTAATACATAGTTTTATTTATTTGAATTTTGAGTTATAAGTCTTCAAAGTAGATAATGTACTTATTGCATAATAGTTTTGTTTAATTGAGTTTTGAATTGTTAGTCTTCAATGTAGAAAATATATTTAATATATAGTTTTATTTATTTGAGATTGAATGATTAGTCTTCAATGTAGATAATGAATTGAATACATAGTTTTATTTATTTGGGTTTTGAACGATTAATCTTCATTGTAGATAATGTACTTAATACATAGTTTTATTTATTTGAGTTTTGAGTTATAAGTCTTCAATGTAGATAATGTATTTAATACATAGTTTTATTTATTTGAGTTTTGAGTGATTAGTCTTCAATGTAGATAATGTATTGAATACATAGTGTTATTTATTTGAGTTTTGAGTTATTAGTCTTCAATGTAGATAATGTACTTAATACAAAGTTTTTATTTAATTTAGTTTTGAGTTATTAGTTTTCAATGTAGATAACGTACAGTATATAATATATGACTACCAAATAGAATGTTTCTACGATTACACCATTTTCCTTCATGCATTTCATATACACTAAAAAATAAGTACATCTGAAGAATTATACGAGAAGGCTGTGCACGAATATATGAAGCATAAAGTGAAGTTTCTGTCAAATTTCCGAATCTCTTTACAGGTACAGGCAATATTCCACTGTCGCCCTGACCCTCTCCAAGCCTCACGGTCTAACGCCGGGGAGCGAGACAGAATTAGCCGTAAAATATTTTAATGAGGAACGTGTGTGCCCGGCTTTCCAGAAGTGCAAATGCAAATGCTGCCAACTTCGTTTGCGTAGCCTCCGCCGTGAAGCCGAGCGCGAAACAATGTATCCAGCTCTGTTTATCAAAAGTTGATTAGCCATCCGGGCCCTTCGGATGTGTTTGAGTTTTACCTTAGAGGACCCCGCACAATCTATCATTAAGGATTGGAAGAGAAAAAAGAGTCCCTCCTCCTCCTCCTTCTTCTTCCTTCTGCCTTCATTACGGTATTTCCGGTTGGATTCGAAAGTATATTCTGTATTCCGATTCGGTTTTGCAAAGAGGGAGCGGTGTTTGAGTTCGTTCTTTTTACTTCGACGAAATTCTGGATGGGAATGATAATGAAGCCTTACCTCAAAAGTTCGTAGGAAAGAATGCCTACCACAGTTTTATTTGAGAATGTTCTCGGGTTATTGAAGAATTCTAAATGCAGAATTTCGAATCGAAAGAAGCACCAAGAATAATTTTTATTGATTCAGTAGAGAATGAGAGATTTCAATGTATCATTAATTAATAATCGTATCATTAATAACTAACATGTGAATAAAATATAAATTTCAGAAAAATTTTTTAACCTCAAATATTAGACTTTAAACATATCTATTATTAATTATTAAAAATTCCACAGAAAATAATAATACGTTATTATTGAGATTGAAATTATTTTCATAATAAATGCTTAGCCTTATAAAAAGAAATAAAAAAGAAGTACATTTATGTGATATAATGCTTGATAAAAGAATTCTCAAATTTTGTGATCATAAATATTTTTAAAGATAAATATATATAACTTAATCCACTAAGGAGATATTGTTTTCACGTTACTGTAATGCTTTCTAAAATTTTATTTTTAAAGAAAAAAGACTTTTGAAATCATAAATTCAATTGCTAGCGATCGAATAATTAGGAAACTTCATAACCAATTTATTTGCAAAAGAATCAAGACAGATTGTCAGATTTCCCAAAAATGAATTTCGTTGAAAATTTTACAATGCAAAAATTTTTTTTAATCATCTACGAAATTTCATCTTTGTAGCTCGATGCATTTCAAAGGTTTCACATTTGCAGAAAAAACAATTCCAAAAAACAAAGAAGACCGCTTACTTTATTGAATTTAGAAGAGTCATTTCCAAAGTTAGAAAAGTGTTAAATGCAGAAATTCATTTAAAGAAAACTGGAGGACGAGTTTTTTTCACGATTATAATACTTGTTTAATTTTATGGATTGGATTGTTGATTTTCAAAGATCGCCAAGAACGCCAAGATAAGGAGTTTACTTGGCAATTTTCAAATCCCGCTAAGATCGCCAACGTCAAATACGTAATTCCCAGGTTGTAAATGATTTGCATTTGTTGGCGAAATAAACAAGAATCGCATTTTCTGTTTCCCTTCTATTCAAATAGAAAAATAATTAAATTATATAAATTATGAAATAATTATAAAATAATAAAACAATCATCAAATAACTTAATCTGATTTTCTCTTAGACTATGTATCTATGCTTTAATAGGAACTTAAGAGGCCAAAAAGTGATTAGTGCGATGTGTATAGGAAACAGTCTAGCATTACAACTCCTTATATTCTTATAGTGAAATGTTTATGTGCTTATATGGACATATTTTACAATCGCATGGACTCAACTATGCTATAGATTGTGAAAGCAGTAAAAATACGTAATTAAAACACGGCCAAAAAGTGTTTAGTGCACTGTGTATAGGAAACAGTCTAGTATTACAAGTCCTTATATTATTATAATGAAATTTGTATGTGCTTATAAGGACATATTTTACAATGGCATGGACTCAACTATGCTATAGATTGTGAAAGCAATCAAAATACGTAATTAAAACACGGCCAAAAAGTGTTTAGTGCACTGTATATAGGAAACAGCCTAACATTACAACTCTTTATATTCTTATAATGAAATGTTTATGTGCTTATATGGACATATTTTACAGTCTCATGGACTTAATTATGCTATAGATTGTGAAAGCAGTAAAAATACGTAACTAAAAGACGACCAAAAAGTGTTTAGTGCACTGTGCATATGAAACAGCCTAACATTACAACTCCTTATATTCTTATAGTGAAATATTTATGTGCTTATATGGACATATTTTACAATCGCATGGACTTAACTATGCTATAGATTGTGAAAGCAATCAAAATACGTAACTAAAACACGGTCAAAAAGTGTTTATTGCACTGTGCATATGAAACAGCCTAACATTACAACTCCTTATGTTCTTATAGTGAAATGTTTATGTGCCTATATGGACATATTTTACAATCGCATGAACTTAACTGTGCTATAGATTGTGAAAGCAGTAAAAATACGTAACTAAAACACGGCCAA
>JAOUZG010004552.1:3528939-3543514 GCA_026289955.1 Argiope argentata | reverse complement strand
CTATAGATTGTGAAAGCAGTAAAAATACGTAACTAAAACACGGCCAAAAAGTGTTTATTGCACTGTGTATATGAAACAGCCTAGCATTACAAGTCCTTATATTATTATAATGAAATTTGTATGTGCTTATATGGACATATTTTACAATGGCATGGATTTAACTATGCTATAGATTGTGAAAGCAGTAAAAATGCGTAACTAAATCACGGCCAAAAAGTGTTTATTGCACTGTGTATATGAAACAGCCTAATATTACAACTCTTTATATTCTAATAATGGAATGTGCTTATATGGACATATTTCACAATGGCATGGATTTAACTATGCTATAGATTGTGAAAGCAGTAAAAATGCGTAATTAAAAAAAACACGAAAGCAGTCACAATCATTTTAAACAATTTTCTGCAGCTTGTGATTATAAAAAGGAACTTAACTGCTGAATCACTGCCCCTCAATATCTTTATGAATATATTAGCAAAAACTTTTTCCTCGTTAGAGCAAAAAAAGAAAAAAAAACACGCGATTAAAAAAATAAAACGATCTACTAAATTTGCTGCATACTTTCATCATTGCAGTTTTACTTTATTACCATGAAAGTTTAGCATAATTGCACCACCTGTGAAAAAAAAAGAAGTACTCGCCGTGAAAGAAATCCAGTGCCTCCACCTCCAGTAAAAAACTAATAGAAAATAACGACATCATGAAAATGCTTGGATACGACTTGTTGTCGTTAAAGCACCCGGATTTTTTAATGGCTTCGCCAGCAACTGAATTAATTTCATGGCATGCCACCAACTCGAAGGCTGAAGCAAACGCTTCCACACACTAAACCAACGGCCATTACGCGGGTTCGTAAATTCTAAAACCTCGGCCATTTTGAAATCCAAGGGTTTAAATCGAGGGAAGCGCCCTCTAGCGTCCATGTGCACTACTTGTCATAATTAATTTCGTTTCGTTTTCGAAAAGCAAGAAGTGTCCCCAGCGAGGTATTAGCGCACTAGGACTAATTACCGAAATAGCGACCGCGATGCAATCCTTTAACAAGTGTCGTGCCCCTTTTTCCTTTTCAAGGATATACCACGGCTTTACCCAATTATTACGACGCAGAAAATGAATTTAATTTAATCTTTTCGATCACCCGCCCCTCTCCTTTGGTTGGGAGACGTTTTAAAGTTGCTTTAGCTTGTAAATTGGAATGGAAAGCAAAGCTACGTGTGTTCCAGCTACTAATTTAATAGAAAATGTGTCCTCTGTAGCGGAAGCAAGTGCAGTGACGAGCGGTAAGAAAACGAGAACAAAAGATGTTTCTCGAGTGACAACCCCAAAGAGGATTAACGTCCTGCTAAATGTTTCATCGCAAGTATTTAGCAGTTTAGAAGCTAATTAATCTTTGAATTCAAACAAGGTTTAAACGCAATCACAACGATTTTTCGGAAATATTTTTGAAACATTTCCAGACCATGGATAATCAAACTTTTAAAATTCTATACCACGTAAATAAGAGTCAAAAATATACGTAATATCGAAATATATATTTTCACTAAGAATTAATGCACCCTAAATTCAGTACTTATCATCAAGGAATGGAATATTTTAGATTATTATTACTATGTTGTTGTTGTTGTTACTTATGGCACTTGCCATGGACAAGACCCTTGCTGACACAGCAGCAGATTTAAGCCGAAAGGAGCGTCTCTTGTTTTTGAAGTAGCGTCAACTAGAGCCAAGAGTACGACTTAGCTACACACACACCGCATTTGCTTGCACAGCCCCTTTTTGCAGGGGGAGGCACAGTCACACCTCTCACAGATAGCACACAGAAGAACAACCACGCCTGAACCGGGATTTGAACCCGGGACTCCCAGAACACGAGGAAGACGCGCTAACTCTGTGCCAGAAAGCCGGCATTATTATGTATACATTATATTATATATCATAATAAAGTGCAAATATACAATATAGTATTGCAAATAGTTACTATATAAGAGCAAAAATTAAGATTTATTAGATACTTACGTATTATACCGTCCATCTTTATCGGCAAATTTGAAGTCAAATCGATGAGTTGCTAAACCACTAATTATGGCAATCCGGCAACGGTGTAATCCATTGATCTTTATCGCCAAATTTAAATCCGCCACTAACTACTAAACTGTGTGCGACCGTTGGCGAAGACAGTATAATACAAAAGTACCATTTACTATTGGTGAGCATCATATGAGCATTATTGAATTTGTTTCATTGTAACTAATTTCATTAAGTCAAGCTTTATATTATTACGAATATGTAATGTTGCTTCCTTAGCGTAGCTTGCTTCGTAGTAAAGAAAACAATACCACAGGAAACTCTGATGGATTTTGA
The DNA here is from genome assembly GCA_026289955.1 of Argiope argentata. Taxonomy (NCBI): domain Eukaryota; kingdom Metazoa; phylum Arthropoda; class Arachnida; order Araneae; family Araneidae; genus Argiope; species Argiope argentata. The sequence continues at coordinate 3,541,153 of JAOUZG010004552.1, read as the reverse complement.
GTAAATGCCAGGTCAATGATCTCCGAACTTGGCGACCAAACTCGAAGAAGAAATTGGCAACTTTGGCAGCAAAACAAAAGATTCCAGAATGTATAAGAATTTTGAGGTTAGGGAAATTTCGAAGAGAGCTATAATGACCTTTATAGAACATTTTTCACCCTGTCACAGAAGCTATAAAAAACCAGACAGACAGAACAAGTCAATATTGAGTTGGCCAATCTTACAATCGAATCAGTAATAAGTCAAGCATTATCAGGATTGATTCAGCAGTCAAGTTCATATAAAGTAAGTAGGCAGAGAAGAATAGCAGACGTTCGAGAGGAGTAGATAAGCAAGCGAAGTATCTCTTGCAGAGTTCTCTCTGAGAGCTTAATGCTGGTATTTGGTGCTACTATGCTGCATTGTATTATAAGGGTGTTTTCTTGTTTACGCTTCGACTGTGCTTATTGTCTTTTTGTATGAGCAGAAAAAATCATCGTTCCTAATTATTGAGTCGATTGTACTGAATCATCACACTCCCATTCCAATAGATCCTTGATTTTCGGATTTTTGAATTTTTTCGTAATAGTATTCATGAATCTGAAGCCAAATCAGATTCCAAATCTTTACCACGTAAATTTGTGTTACATATATACACGTATTTCAAAATTATTGCGCTCACGTGGACATGGAGACTTTTACTCCATCCATCTAAAATTAAATCCAGATTTTGCCCAAAATTAGATAAGATTCTTCTCTGATCTTGGCATACAGATCGATTATCAAAATTTCTTCGATTTATCTAGTCTTTTATTCGTCAATGTGCTCATATGCGCACGAATAAAAGATAACAGACGGATTTTTTTTCTCCAAATTTTGCCAAATATTATTTTGCTCTGAAGACTAAGTAACAAGTTCCATTTGTTAATTCAATCAATTTTGGAATTAATGGTGCCATAGCTAAATAGACACAATCACAAAAACATTTTAAGCGAATGAGAAAACAAAGGATTTTTTTTTTAATTCCCAAATAGAATTTTTAACGGTTACAGTAATTTTTTGTCTTCTGCATATAAATATGAAAACATAAAATTTCTCAAAGAACCGTTTAAATGAATGATATATGTGGACAAATCTGTCAATTACTTACATACTCGTTAGAATGAAGTATATGATTACTCGTCTGATTTAAATGGAAAACTGCAGAGCTATTAGAATGCTGTCTGTTTTAGTTGTCTTTGATTATAAACTTTACTCATAATACAGATCGATCACTTTCACATAATCCCCCGGAAATTATTCATGAGAACATAATCCTTACTGATAATATAAGAGAAGATCATGTTATTAATCACAATGTACATTAATGTGTATCTATCATATCTTCTGAGAAGTTTTTAAATTATTCCGTTTTTGTGACAGAGATAGAATTATTTTAAAATACTGATGGTGATTGTCAAATGGGAAGGGCAAAAGAAAATCAAAATCGGAGATAAATGGTTAAACTGGTCATTGAAACAAGAAATGAAACAGAGTTAAAATCTGAACCTTGAAGATTTGGTTTGTTTTTTGGCACAAGAACCATTCTTGGCTAAATTGCGCCATAATTATGATTTAAGAGTTGAAGAAGTAGCATCAATGCCAATATTTAAAACTGCAATATTTATAAAAATAAGTAACAATGCAATCTCTTGTGTTTACTGGTGAAACCTTTTTGCCCTCTACATCTGGAAACCGGGGATAGCAGCCATTGATGCTATAAATCCCAATATTTTATTTCTTTCAAGTTTCAAGTAACATTGTAAATAAAATGACTGTCATAAATGCTTTAAAATAGAAAAAAAGAAATGCAAAAAATATCAATGTTATTGTTGTTTCTTATGGCATTTGGCATGGACAAGCTCACTGAGGTAGTCAGTGATTTAAGCCTAATTAGCTTCTCTGGTTTTGTAATAGCGCCAAATAGACTCAAAGTACGACTTTTGCATCTCACTCATTACATACGCTTGCACAGTCTCTTTATACAGGGGGATGGCACATTCGCACACCTTAAGTGGCGTTCCAACGACCCGTCGAAGCTTCAGACGAGCCACGCGTCCCCCCGTTTTACCCCTCTTGCGGTTTCTCGGGGTGCTTTGATGCTTGTAGATGCGTCCGAAGTTTTCTCACAAATTGTCGGTAAAGTGTCCAGGCATCAAAGGACCTCAAGGAACCGCAAGAGGAGTGAAACGGGGAAACGCTTAGCCCATCGGAAGTTTTGCAGGTCGTTGGAACAAGGCTTTACAGATAGAACACAAAAGAACAACGATGCCCGAACCGGAGCACCCAGATCAGGGGGAAGACGTGTTCCCTCAATGCCATGATGCCGGCAAATATCAATGTAAAATCAAATAACGAGAAAAAACGAATAACTTTTAAGAAAGTAAACATATTTGGATAGTATTTTTGACCTACCAAGTCTTGAACCATGAAGAATCTTTTTTTTTTCAGTTAAAACTCATAAAATTAAAGATTTTTTTCTTTGCGAGTGTATTTTGCTTTCCAGTTTGAAAATGTTTGACTAACAATAACTATTAGTTGCACAACATTCTCACCAGTTTTTAAAAATTGTTTGAATTAAAATTAAGAATGTTTATTAGTTTCAGAAAACTAAGTCTACCTCTTTTGGACGGTTTTACGTCGCAAAGGTTGTGAATAAGGAAAACCCTTTTCTATAATTCTTTGTTAGACACGTTTTCCTTTTAGCTATTCTTTAAACTTCATAATGAGTTTCATTTTTAAAAAATCACTTCATGCTTAATTCAAAAAGTGTGTGACATTTTGATATGTTACTACATAATATAGAGAAATAGTAACCAAATTCATTATTTAACCACCCACAATGATAAAATTTAACGCAAGATCTAAATTTACTACCATTCATGCAGTAAAATATAGGCAACCCTATTAAAAACAATTTGACAGCTGATAGTTTAGCGTTTGGAAAAACGGAGTGTTACAAGACAGAACGCTAATGACCAATATTTCAAAAGTAATGAAAGGCTTGCTGCCACAGTTCGAAAACTTCAGAACTGGTTCCGTAGATTAGTAACGTAGATTAACGTGAATTTTGTGCAGATCGTGTGATTTTGTGATCGTTTAATTATTAACCATTAGATTTCTTTTTATGGGATTAATTTAAGTCAAAGATCTGTGCAAACTATCTCACTAGCACACGCGTGTTGAAGTAAAAAAATTCAACGTTGCATCATTGAAATCAAGTCATGTTTATGCAAAATAGTCATGGAAAATTTCGACACAAGAATGTGTGAGCCAGCAAAACCATGGAGCCCATTTTCCCTGTGTGTTACTCCATACATAACCCTATCCCGTGTACTTTACGAGTCACTGATACAACAATTTAAAGAAAAAAAAAATACTTTTTTATTTAATTCGAATCTTGTGTTAACACGGCGTTCTATGGTGTAACGCTCCATTTTAAATAAAGCAAAACTAACAGCTCTCAAATGCTTTTTTAATAGGGTTGTCAAAACTTTACTGTACGAATAATGGCAAATTCAAATCTTACAACAATTTTTGAAATCTTTTCTAACATTCATCTTTTCATTATTTTAGTTAACTGACGAATGCGTAAAAAGGCATATGATGTTCATATCTAAAAGCAGACAACAGATGATTCTGCTTTAAATATTTGATAGGAATCGATTCGTAACCAGAAATTTACTCCCACGATGCAGAGTTATAAGCTCATTCCTGACCAATAGGGTTGTCAAAACTTTACTGCACGAATAATGACAATAATAATAATCTTCCAATAATTTTTGTCCTATCTAAAATTCATCTTTTCGTGATTTTATTTCAATAAAATTTAACTGACGAATGCGTAAAAAGGCATATGATGTTCATATCTAAAAGCAGACAGCAGATGACTCTGCATTTAAATATCTAATAGGAATCAATTCATAATAAGAAATTTAATACCACGATGCAAAATTATAAGCTCAGTCCTGACAAATAGGTTGTCAAAACTTTACTGCACGAATAATGATAAATTCTTTTCTAAAATTCATCGTTTCCTAATTTTAGTTAAATAAAAATGAACTTGCGAATGCGCAAAAAGGCATATGATGTTCATATCTGAAAGCAGACAGCAGATGATTCTGCATTTAAACATCTAATAGGAGTCAATTTGTACTCAGAAATTTAATCGAACGATGCAAATTTATAAGCTCATTCCTGACAAACAAAGCAAAACAACGCCTGAACATATATTTCTTTTTCTTTTTCTATTGTATAGAATATGGGATTCCCCTCTTATCCCCTCTGTCTTTGTGAGAGTTCAGTTCCATCAATTGATAAGAAAGCGCAGTTGGTGTTCTTTGAAATCCTCTGTTTTCATCCCCATGAAGGTATCGTTGGTATTTCCGACATTCGTTGAAACTTGACGTTATCGAGAATGAGTAAAATTAATGGTGTATTGTCTGCCAGGAGCAGCACATTTTATCATGCATACCTCGTGTAAACAAAAGTGTATATCCATTACTCCAAAGTCTTAAGGTAACGCATGCCTAGAATTCCTTCCTTTTTTAGGCACGTGCAGGAAAGTGAAACATCAAGAAAAACCTGAAATTATTTTGTAAAAAAATAAAGAAATTCCAAAAATTGTAGGCAGAATTGTTTTTAAACCTGTAAACCCTCTTGTTAATTGGGGAAAAAAGACACTTCAGATTAAACTTTTATTAAATTTGCCGGCGTCAGCTTTAATTTTTGATTAATGTGCCTCAAAAGAAATGAGTTTTGTTCCTGGTTTTTCATAAAAAATTTAGAGTTTTTAAAAAATTAGTGTTTTAATAGTTAAAATGCACAATAAAAATTCCTTTTCGTATATTTATTTGTTGCAGTTATTTTTTTGAGGGAAAAAAAGAATGAGATATCCTTTTCAAAATAAAATAATATTAATTCATAATTAAAAATAAAAATAAAAGATAAAAATAAAATATTTTTATATTTAAAATAATTATGAACAATCATAAATATATCTAAAAATACGTCTAAAAGTTTGGCATTTCAGAAATAAAAATGGACAGTAAAAATTCTCTTTCGAGTATTCATTTCTTTCAGCTATTAATCAAGGTAAAAATTAAATATTCATTTCAAAGTAAAATAATAATAAATAAATAAATAAAAATAAAGTTAAAAAGTGAAAATAAAATATTCTTATATTTAAAATAATTATGAAAAATCATAAATATTCCTAAGAATATATCTAAAAGTTTGGCTTTTCAGAAATAAAAATTGACAATAAAAATTCCCTTTTGAGTATTTATTTCTTTCAGCTATTATTTTGGGGAAAAATAATTAAACATTCATTTCAAAATAAAATAATAATAAAATTAAAAGATGGAAAATAAAATATTTTTTACTTTTAAAATAATTATGAACAATCCTAAATATCCCTAAAAATATGTCTAAAAGTTTGGCATTTCAGAAATAAAAATGTGCAGTAAAAATTTTCTTTCGAGTATTTATTTCTTTTTACTATTATTCTGGAGAAAAGAATTAAATATTCATTTCAAAGTAAAATAATAATATTACGTAAATAAAAATAAAGTTAAAAGATGAAAATAAAATATTTTTACATTTAAAATAATAATGAATTATCATAAAGACCTTTAAAAATGAGTGCAAAAAATTTGGTATTTCAGAAATAAAAACATTCAATAAAAAATCTCTTTTCAGTATTTCTTTCTTTCAACTTTTTCTCTTGGAAAAAAGAATTAAATAGTCTTTCGAAAGTAAAATAATAATAATAATTAGTAAATAAGTCTGAAGTTCAAAAATAAATAAAAAATATTTAAAATAATTATGAACTATCAGAAATATCTTTTGAAATATGTGTAAGAATTTGGAGTTTCGGAAATTAAAACGTTCAATAAAAATTTAATTTCATATATTTTTTTTCTTTCAATAATTTTTCTAAGTAAAGAAACTATTCTTAATTCTTCTTTTCTAAGAAAAACAGATAAAAAAAATATCATATAATTTTCATTTCATTAAATATAATAAAATTGACGTGATTTAAAAATATATTTGAATTTCTCAGTAATTTATATCGCAATACTTGCCAAGAAAACACTTAGAAATGTTTTTGAGATATTCTTTAATTTGATAATGCATAATTAAATTGAATTCTTCAAATAAGTTTGAAAAATATAGAGTGAAGTAAAAAAATAAATAAATAAACGTAGAATGTAAGTTATCAAAATGAAATAAAACTTTTATTGTCATAAACAGAATACACAGTTCTCGATTAACATAATTAAGTAAATATAATTCTTTCATTTCCAATAATTTCATTCGAAATTCACATTTTCAAAACAATAATTAAATTTTAAATGTGTTTGCGCTCAATAATAAATTCCAATACTTTTTAGTTTATTACAGCACAGCTAATATAAACTAAAAAATATGAATTTTTGAAAGTTTAGTTCTTGTTGGCACAGTCGAGGAATTTTGAATTAATTTCTTTCCGATTTCTCTCTTTTTTAGATATTTCTTCATAAATATATTTAAATATAAAAAAAAGTTATATTCAGAATTCTAGTATTTGTTTGTTTGTCTTTCCTTTTCAGATTCAACTTTTTTTAAAAAAAAATCGGAATTAAAAACATTTTTGTTTATTTTTTTCTAATTCTTCCATATTTCAATTCAATTTTGTTTTAAAATACTATTACTCTTTTTCTTTAATATTCAGAAACATATTTTCTTTGTCAATCAAATTTTTTAGAGGACTAAGAGCTAAGTCTAAAAATGGCTCGAATATTTTTCGGTACAACATTTTTATCTCAGAAAAGTATATGATTAATAATTCATGTTTTGATAAAAAATAATCAAAGGTAATGAAATTTTTTGAATTCAGTGATTAATCTTTTTTGGGTTCCCCCTCTCGATAAAGCCGCAGTTAATTCGTTTCTATCATAATAAAATTATGACACATAAAGTTCTAAAAAGCAAATCTTCTATGATTAATCGAATGACTGCCCATCTTGGAAGCGTTCCAAATAGCAACTAAATAGGAAACTCACGAAACAGAGTCAGTCTATTTTGTATTTTATAATATATTAGAATATCGATAATTTCCCATGGCCGTATAAGGACGATTTATCCCATTTCCCATCCAATTATTCTTGCCGAAAAAAAGGGTTTTACAACGGCGAAAGGGTTTTAAAACAGCAGGCAGAGATTGTTAATATAGCATAAATTCAAAAGATTTTTAATTTAAATGCAGTGATATAGAAAAATTAATTTCTTATAAAAGTATTTTGCGTGTACATTTAATTTCCAAAAACATATGCATAAAGAATAGTATATTGTTATATATCTGTTATATTGTTTTTCTGCGTAACTAATCTCACAGTGTGAAAAAGAGAATTGCAGTTACTTTTAAGGGCGTTAAATGTATGCTATATGAATGATCAAAATCTTGGCTTTCCTTTCTAGTCCCTGATTTTGATGACGAAGGTTCTCGAAATGCAGGAATTATGGGACTTATCACTCAGAAATGAAGACCCTTTTAGTAAATTCTCTATTTTGTCACAATAGTTATATAAGTAGAACGCACAGGAATGTGAGATTCTCTTTGAATTGTTGATCGCGGAGCGAGATCTCCAGCTACAATTTTAGCGTTATTATCCTGTTAATGTTGGTTAAAAATAATTTTTTGTTGTCTTCTGCAGCATTTGTGTTGTAAACATATAATATTTGTACAACACTTACATACACACCACTGCATGTTTACCTATAATTTGGTTGTGTTTAGCTATTTATGTTTCAATTGTTTTGTTGGAATAAATGGTCATTTTTCTCTATCGAGATTGTTAGATTTGTAGCACCATGAACCCACCAGATAAATTTCTGTAAGAATATAAATAAACATATTTTTAGTTGGAGATGCAAAATTCTTTTAAAGATAGCCTCGTTCAAACACAATGAGCTTTCAGTTGAATTTTTTGATTATTCTTACAATCAATAAAAATTAGTAAAAAAACATGAGATATATTTTGGGTGAATCTAAACCATAGACATTCTGTCAACCGTACATGAAAAGCCGCAAGGATCAGGCAGAAATGAGACAAAATAGAAAAGAAGCTTTAAAAATCTGCAGTGAGTTTAAATACATCTAAAAAGGGTCTCCTCTTAATTTTGCTGATTCAGTAGTTTATTAGAACTCGGGAAAGTTGAAGATTCCCCCTTTATCTACTGAATTATGTTGCCATCTGTTTTCCAACTTCATTTTTGCATCATTAGTAAGCTTCCTTGCAGAATAATCCCAGAGAAACCAAGAGAAAAATTTTGAGAAAAATGGAGGACTGATAGTTTGGGCAGGGTTCATGCAAGATACCCGCACACCACTCCATTTGTTTGACACTGGTTCCGTGATCGCTCAGACGTATAGGCAGGAGATCCTACAATCCTATGTGCGTCTTTTCAGGAGTGCTGTTGGCCCTGAATTCGGTTTTATGGACGGCAATGCCCGACCACATAGAGCTGCCCTGGTTGAGGAGTATCTGGAAAGCGTCGATATTCATCGAATGGATTGACCAGGCGAATCTCCTGACCTTAATCCCATTGTACATGCTTGGGATGCTCTTGGAAGGGCTAATGCAATACGCCAACCACCACCCAGAACCATTCCGGAGTTAAGAACTGCTCTGGTGGAAGAGTGGGAGGGTCTTCCACAAGCACTCCTTAACTCTCTTATTAACAACATTCATACTCCTTGTGCATGCTGTCTATCTGTCAGAGGTGACCACACGCCATACTAGAGGCGACCACATATCATACAAGCCTCATTTTCATTGCCATCTTTCATCATGAAGTTAGTCCAAATTGGATTGTTGGCAGTAACTCTTGCCAATGAACGGCACATTAATTTTTGCTGTGCACACATTATTGCCATACTATAAATTATATCTATACCAAATTTCATTTATTTTTATCCAGTGTTTCTCAAGATATTTGGGAAAATGTCTTCCATCCCTTAATTTTGTTTACCAGTGCATATGCAGAACAACACTAAGCTGACCTTTGCAATTTAGAATAAATTTCTCTTTAGGCAATTTAAAATGGACAAAAATGACTAAAACATTACAGCATTTGAAAAGACATTAAACATGTAATCACTTACTTGAAGTGAAATTTCGATTGTACGACCAATTTACGAAAAATGCAATTCCTATCAAATAAATCGTATCAATTTATAAAAAAAAATAATCTTTTCAACAACCACAGCAAAATGAGCGCAAATGTTATAACATCAGAGAGAGAGCCTGTTACATAACACTATCCGACTTTGTGTTGAAAAGTAATTTCTTCCGCTCAGTCAACCTTAGCTACTGTACTCTTAATCCAGTGGAAGTTCTCTTATTTGTTTGGTCCCAAAGAAATGGATTTCTGCGGGCCTTTTATCGCCCGTGTTAATGAGCTATCGTCCAGCAAGGTCCCCAGAGAGGCAAGGGGGCAGTTATCGGACCTCGCAGACCCCATTCCTATTCCTCAGTCCCTTTTTTTTTCTTCCCCCTTGTAATTTCCTGGAGTTAGTTGGATAGGAAACTTTATAAGAGTTGGGGCTCTTTTTGCTATTCTTATATTCTTTTTTTTTTATGTCTCTCTCCCTCGTCACTACAACTTTGGTCCATTTCTTTTTATTTTTGTACGATTATCTTTCCCGATTGTTGTTGGAATCTTGAAATTGAAAGTTTACTGAGAAACAGTTCTTCAAGAAGTCGACGTGACTTTGGATGATACCTTCTGTTCGGCCTCGAATTTGTTCTTTTTTTTTAATGAAAGGAAATAATTTTCCCTTTGGCGTTCTAAGCTTCTATGATATCTTAGTTTCACAATATGGATATCTTTGATGCCACAGACATTTGTACTGTTAGGTCCAAAAATTGAATTAACCCTTTCGGATTGGATTGGATTGGATTGTTAGGTTTATTGGCACAAGAGCCTGGAAAGGCCATACTGAGCCATGCATATGGTCAATTAGAAACAAAAGTATCAAAATTCAAACAGCATTCTGTCAAAAAAAGTTTAAAAGCTCAAAAAATCAGCTTTTAATATTGCGTTGCCATCGCATTTATTTACAAGAGCTCCGATTTAAAAAAAATAAGTTAATGACTACAGCAAATAAAATCTAGAAAAATGTCATTTTGAGCACGTCATTATATGAAATGAAATAAATAGGAAATGTGATATTTTCTTTAAACAATCAATGCGAGACTAAGTGTTTTTGGATCGTTTGCCATACTAAAATGACTCATTCAATGAAACCATTAAAGTGAATAAAAATATAGTTTAACTCGCACGAGCACGTGGTGCTTGGCCGTTCAAGAAATGATGTTCTGACATGATACATGGAAATGTGCATAGCAGATTTCATTTTAATATTTTTCCCCCAAAATTCCTTGAACGCATCTCGCATACAGTTTGTATAACAAATTTTGTCGCAATCCGTTCACCTGTTTGCGTCGTAGAATGTTGTTTATAGGGGAAGTTTAATTATAACCATCTTGTATATTAAATATATCTAATGTACAGAATTTATCTGCAGAGTGAATGAGTATAATATATCTTTAAGGAATTTTACTTTCTGCCAATTCATGTCAAATTTTACACACTTTGAATAAATTAGGTCAGGAGAAAGAAGAAGACTATGACAACCTCCAGCTAAGTTGTTCACCAAAAAGCACAAAAAATATAACTTTTACAATAAACTTAAATCTTGCCCCATTTTTGATGTCATGTGCTGATCTAGATCACAGGGCACACCTATTTCGTTTTGATGTAGCTTTCCAATTTTAAAAAAGTTTGCAAAGTTAATTGAATCGACAGAATTACGAAAGAAAGCATTCTTCGAAAATAATATTTAATATTATTTTTATTTCAAAGTAAAAGTTGCAGAACGAGAATATTTCATCAGATTCTATAAAGAATTCATATAATGGTAGTGATAATCATACTACCTGAAATTTTTATATCAATTAATTTCATCTAAATGGCTTTATTTTAAAACACTAATCTATAAAAAAGATATTTCTATGTTTGAATGATATATGCATGGTAGTTAAGTACTTAAAAAATAAGTGGAGTAATACGAGTACAATATAAGCAAACATAATAATTGAAAATCGTTTATAAATTCAAGATCTATTTACTAGAATAATATCCATGCATGAGTAATTTTCGCATATTTAATTATTAATTCTTTCCAAAAAATTATTTATTGTTTTATTGGGTAGTTAAAATTAAACATTCAACGAAGAATACACACAAAACAGCAAATATCAATTTATTGATATGAAATGGCTTTACTATTTCTACGATTTGCATTTGTATACAAATACATCATGTCAGAATGCGATCATCTTGAATTTTCTGTCATTTTCGGGCACTTCTATTAATTTAGTTAACCCAAAAATTCTAAATAAGTATTTATTTTATGTTGGTTACTTTTGGAAAAAAAATTCCTCCAGGCAAGCTGAACGACAAAGGTAGATTCTTTTACAACTAAGTTACTATCTGGCAAAAGAAATTGTTTATGCTATAAAAGTCAAAGCTAAAACTCACTTTATATTGCAGTTATAAAAAAAACGTTAAGCACATAAGTTGTTCATCTTAATAAGACGCTAATTTGGATCATTCTAATTTTGATTTTCTATCTTCAATATTAAGAAAGTTAGAGCTAAATGAAAATTGTAACCTCTTCCCAATATTTCCATTTATGAATTCTTCCATAAAGATATTTTACATTTTTGACAACATAATCCAAGCTAATTAAAATTCCCCAAAAATTACTCTAGTTTCCTGATCAGAAGATAGCATGGGCAAATCGTGTGTGTGTGTGTGTGTGTGTGTGTGTGTGTGTGTGTGTGTGTGTGTGTGCGCGCGCGTCAAGCCCTATTCAATTACCAAAGTTTTGTCTTCATTTAACACATTGTAACTTCATTATAAAATATTTCTTATTACCTGATCCCATTCCACTTGTTTTATTTCATTAATTCAGAAAAAATGTTTTTGCAATGAATATCCTTATGAACCTTGCAATGGAAGAATTAAGATATATGTTTTTGCAACGAATATCCTTATGATCCGTACAATGGAAGCAAGAGGATGTATGTTTTTGCAACGAATATCCTTATGATCCGTGCAATGGAAGCAAGAGGATGTACGTTTT
>JAOUZG010004552.1:3498372-3509710 GCA_026289955.1 Argiope argentata | reverse complement strand
ATTTATTTCATCATCATATGATGTTGTGCTATCGAAGTGTTTTAGAATTAATCATACTTGTTTCACCATGTTATAAGAGATCATGTTCAAGTGTCAGAACAATCAACTCAAATGCCATATAGAATAAAGTCAATACACCTTTTATCCCAATGGAATAAGAAATATAATTGTCTCAAAGTATCATCACCTAAAATCGTACTGTTTCAAGTTTTGACAGAATACTCTTTATTCCTAAAGATGAACCCTTCAGAAATTAATTGAAATGATGCGCTTCAGGTATACTTCATAAATATGAATCAGAGCCAACTACGAATGCATTAAATCATGATGGCGAAAATTGATCAGAATCATGGCCAAATAATAAGCAAGTTTGTAATTATTTTGACTTATTATTATGTTACCTAACTCACACTATTATTCGTTTTAATTCACTTTAAAAAGCGAGAATCTAATAATAATTTCAATTCTTATTAAACTTATAGGTTAATAGATCTAAAACCTAGTAATGTACCGGGTGGCCAGAAATAAAACACCCCTACTCTGACCTCCCTGGATATCGAACTACTCAGTGTAAAGGCTTGAAAATTTGTGGACATACTATTCAAAAAATGGGGAAACGGATTTCACGAAAAAAAAAAATTTAGTTCCAGAAATCACCGATAGGTGGCGCTGTACCACTGGACGTATGCTGAAAAGACACAAAAACACGTTTTAAACACATTTTATTTGAAAGTACCAAGCATACATGAAACAAGGACGTTATCGATGCAGGGAATGCTGCTCAATATGGTTCCCTTCCTGAAGATGTAAAATGTGAAGTCTGTGGACAGCTTGTTCAACTGCGGATCGTAACTGGTCATCTGAGATGCTTCTCACATGCAGACTGATACTCTCTTTCAAATCTGCCAAGGTTATCAGACGTTCTCGATAAACAAGGTTTTTTAAGTGTCCCCAAAGCCAAAAATCACACGGATTAAGATCCGGTGAACGAGATGGCCAAGTTGTCGGAAACGCGCGACTGATTATTCTGTCAGTGGTGAAATGTTGGCGAAGAAACTGTTGCACAGGGATTCCAATGTGTGGAGGTGCTCCATCTTGCATAAAAGTAATGGTGTCAAGGCATTGGCGCTGCTGCAAATGGGGTACAACAAATGTTTCGAGCATCCTTTTGTACCTGTTGGCCGTCACGGTACATGTCTCAAGGCCATTGGAAGTAACCTCTTCGAAAAAGAACAGTCCAAGGATGAATGTGGCTGTGAATCCACACCAGACTGTAACTTTCGGTGAGTGGAGTGGAATCTCTTGGAAGGTACGGGGGTTTGTCGTGTCCCATATGCGACAGTTATGGGTGTTCACTGTTCCACTGAGGTGGAAATGGGCCTCATCGCTCCACAGAATCTGCCACGGCCACGATGCATCCACTTCAACTCTAGCAAGAAATGTCAATGCAAAGGTCAGTCGCATCTCCCTGTCTGTGGCCAGCAATTGTTGATTAGGGCGGATTTTGTACGGGAAACAATGCACCATTTTTCTGAGTACGTTCCACACTGTGCTATAGGGAACACCCAAGTGTCGTGACACTGCACGTGCACTACTGCAGCCTAAAACATTATCCATTGACTGTTCAACAATACCGGTGGCAACATCTTCAACGACATCTGAACGAACCGGTTTGCGTCCTCGACCAGGCTGAACTCCAAGATGTCCAGTTTCCTCGAATCGAGCGATCATTCTCCTGAGAGCTTGTGGAAGCAATGGTCCCTTACGCAAATCCTTAAGTCGGCGAAACTCTCGAAGTGCTGCTGGAGCATTTCCTTTATTCTCGTAAAACAACTTCACAAGCAAAGCGCGTTCTGGCAGCGTGACAGCCATCACTAATAAGAATGACATTCCCCACCTTTAAACATGGCTTCTAACCATGCTTTATGCAAATTTTTCTGGTTACAGTATGAAATTGCAGTTACAACGGGAGTTCTAGCTTCTTTACTATTTTTATTTTCCATAAGGGGCAGAAAAATTAAAAAGGAAGCATGGAAGCATTCCATTCCGCATAAACATTTTAATTTTTATTATTATTTGTGTCTTTTGATCATAGTTCCAGTTGTGCAGCGCCACCTATCGGTGATTTCAGGAACTAATTTTTTTTTCGTGAAATCCGTTTCCCCATATTTTGAATAGTATGTGTACAAAATTTTGAGCCTTTACACTGAGTAGTTCGATATCCATGGAGGTCAGAGTAGGGGTGTTTTATTTCTGGCCACCTTGTATATTGACATTCTTTCACAGACCTTAAAATTTAAAAAAAAATGAAAATGAAAATTATGTGAGAACATTATTATTTTTAGTCATTGTTTATCTTAATTAATTTAAGTCATAAACCAATTTAAACCGGTTCGAAACAATCACGTGACTTCTCTACCGGTCTCTATCCTTCTTTCTATATTATATATATAATTTTTTTATACTTTCATTTTCAAAACTTTTATTTTTCAAGCTGGCATACAAAATTATGGAACTCGATTGATTTTGAAATGAAATAACAGCTATGATGTCACAGTTCTTCGTCAACCTTTTAAAAACGCATCTGCTGTCACATAAGCATACATAATAATAAAGCAATACTGGCAAAAGAAGGTTAAGCTTTTTAAAATGCATCCACTTTCAAAGAAGCGTACGTAATAATAAAGCAATACTGGTAAAAGCGGGTAAAATATTTTTTGCTTGTAAATTTCGGAGACATCAAAACCTCCTTACCAAAACAATACCATGTTCTCACATGATAATAATAATAATAAATATATATAGAGAACAGTTTTCAAATACTCAATAACTAGAAATCAAAGTGTTTTTATGCTTAATGTTTTATATTGTTTTGTAAAGAGGGGGGGAGAAAAGAAACAATATTGAGGAAATGTTGGCGATAGTAAATTAAATAATTTTTAGACAATCGGCGGAATGTATTAGTTTGTTTTCTGAGCTCCTTCTAAATTAATAAATCAAACATTTTTTAATTACAGAATCGAGTGTGTAATTATTTATTAGTAATGTTGATAATAATCATTATCATATCATCATTCTAACCCAAGCAACATCATGTTCTTACATGATAAAAAAAATAGCGACGAATTTTTGAATAAAATGTTTTGCTATATATGGCAGAATTTTCTCTACCATAAAGACAAAAATAATAACAATAATGAAGGAGCTGCTCATTTTTATAAAGCTACTTAAATGGAAAATAAATAAATAACAAATGTTTGTTATGAAAATTTCTTGAAAGCGCATTAGGGCCATCATTGAATAATGACTATTTTCATTTAAATTGAATCAAAAAGATGTTTCTTCAAAGAAAACCCAACAGAAAAGTGCAAATATCTGCAATGATAAGACTGTTTCTTATCTCGAGTAAAAATAAGCACGCGCGGGCTGAAGCCAATGAACTGAGATTTCAGACGATTTTTATGGTTTCAAATCGACTGATTGGGGCGATAACTTTGACAATTTGAATAAGCATGGAACCTACACTTCTTGTCTCAATTGAAAGTGACAGAATTCGAGACAAAAAATTAGAAAAAGTGTCAGCTCGATAGCAAGTTCTTTAATTTTTTCCCCCCCCAGCTGCGACACTTAAAAAAAAATCCGATATATTTTTTTACTCAATAATTTTCTGTTGTACAACGTTATATAACTTAAGTTATCCTTAGATAAAGCAGCATTTAACCCTCTATTCGTCAGATATCCGACAAGTGTCACTTTCAATAACTAGTATTGCATTTTTATGTACAGCCAACCATCCAGCCAACATTTGAACGAAGCAGTAACGACAAGTTACTATAAAGAAGTTGTAAAACTTCCCTCCTTTCTAAGAGACACATGTTTGGATATTATTACGTCTAATCAGCTGTAGGACGATTCCTTCCTTTGTGATCGTATTTATGAATTATCTCCCTTTAGTGTCAGAATCTGGGCGTAAATAGAGTCTAAATAATAGACCATACATGCTTTTGACGGCCCTCTGAAGAAGAAAACCGTATCAAAACCCCAGATGTAACTATTTCTCCTATGGAACCATCCGAACTTGAATAAAGTTCAGATAATGAACCATACATGCATTTTACGGCTCTATGAAGAAAGAAGAGCCAAAACCTCCAGAAGTGAATATCTTCCTGTTGTGGAGGGTCTGTTAAAAGGGTGAACGGTTAGCAAATATTCCCAAGGTTAACTGCTGATCACTGGGAATATTTCTGAAGAATTATTGGATGATCAGCATCTCCAGCGCACCAATGCGAAAAGGAGAAACGGAGTTTGACCGAGGTTAAAATGGAAGGTTTTGAAAGGACTAGCCGACGACGAGACGAGAAGAGCTGAGATCTGACGATCTGAGTTGAAGAACTGGACAGCTGAACTTGTATAGCTTGTAAATCAACAATTAGCAAGGCAAATCAATCATCAATTACATCTCTACACATTAGATTATGTTTGGGTCCGCCACTACTCTCGAGATCAATAAATGCACAAAATTATTTTTTCATTATTTCCTCAGGAAGTACTAATTTTAAAAAAAATCGCAGATTTATTTTAAATCACATGAACAATTAACCAGTAAATCCATTCCCTTAAAAAGAAAAGAAAAAAAGGAAAAGAAAAGAAAAAAGAAAGAAAAAGAGGAAAGAAATACATACAGGACATTTAGAGAAAAAAATGTCACTAGTGATTCCTGTTTTTTTTTTTTTTTTCGCCAGGGTTAAAATGATGAATCGCACTTGGATAAGTTAACGTAAGAGACCGTTCGTTGCCCACATTAATATTTGTGACTTATCCATTCACGAGGATAAGTCACACATATTAAAGGTTGGATCTCTTTGAGCGACTCGCATGAGTGTCGGGTATCAAAACTCTCCGCGTCCCAACGATCAGTTTCAGGGTAGTAGACAAAGAAGACGAGCTAATAAAAGATCGGAAAGGAGAGTGTCGGAAATGTCTGCAGTCTCAATTAGCAGCCTTTCCCTCATAACGGGGGAGGGAGACATCACGTCCCAAACTGCCCACTCTATTCAGTTACAAGGAGAGCCGCCGTCTCAACGGTCACTTCCTTTAACTGCGAGAGGAAGATCTTATTACAGGCCGTTGAGAAAGGAAAAGTTATTACGGAAATGAATAGCATTTGTCCCCAGATAAGTGTGAGAAGTGCGTGTTAATTTCAATATTAAGAGACGCTTTCGATGAAGTGAATGAAATATTACAAATGCGACGTGCGGAACTAATTTGAGCGTAAATTGAGTGGCTTCCTTAAGGATGCTCTACCGTATTTTCTTACCAGTAGATTATTATAATAGATCAATTATTCAGCGAATGGGTTCGAAAATGACTTTGTTCGTAGAAGAAACACAAGAGTTCTATTCACGGTTTTCAGAAAAATGCACACTTACGATTCGAGTGAAATCGGTGGCGTGGCGAATTGGGTGATTATAAGAACTTTTTTTTCTCTTAATCATCATTAATGGTTTTGTGAATGCATATTATATTTGGAATATAGTATTATTTTTCGGTCTATTGCCATTTTTTTTCTTTAGAAAATGATATATATAAACTAAAATTTTATTTCCATACCGCTTTCCAAGATAAACATAAAGGATCATCGACCTTCTGAAACAGATACTTCTCAAAATAGCACAATAATACTTCCGATTTGCTTTCGAACTCTGCGAAAATGGCTGAGAAAAATGTCACTGACGGCCAATTCATCCTTTTTAAGTAACTGCTGGTATTTGTATAGTTACCAAGTGCTTTCAACGTGCCTCAAGCCACTAACCGCATCGCTGATATTTTATCTTTGTTGCTGTTACTTATGACACTTTTCACTCCCGCTGACCGGCCGGTCAGCAATTTAAGCCGATTGAGCGTCTCTATTTTTTTCCAGTAGCGTCAACTAGGGCCAAGAGTACGACTTAGCTGCACACACGTCACAAACCATTTCTATGGGGCGGATTTCATTCATTCATCCAAAGATCGTAATTTAGATCTGAAACAGAGAATGATCACCTCTGACCCAGACCCAGTATCCCCAGTGGTTTTATTCTCGATATGGAGGACTTCATAACTACGGAGATTTAACGTGCCCCAACCACCACCACACAATGAGAGTCTTTGGCTGGCGGGTACGAACTCACTGCCTATGGGATGCGAATCCAACACTCTACCAGCCAGGTTATACCAACCGCTAAAATACGCTATTACATTATTTTAATAGAAATATATTTACAAAAAAAAGCCCTCACAGACCTAGTATCTGATCTGACCCTGATTACTTCTGACCCAGGAGCCCCAGTGGTATTAATCTCGACATGGAGGACTTTGTAATCAGGACAGATTTAAACGCATGGATTTTACCTTCAATTTGTATGGTACAAACTACGTACGTGCATTGAGTGCGCCTCAAAATACAAACACTTCTTATTAGCATCTTCTTAGAAGCATTAGGCAAATCATTGCCAACATTTTTATCCATTTTTCTCACAAGTTGGTATTTTATATATATATATATGGAGTGTCCGGCTTTTGTCAATGTATTCGAAGTCACCAATTATTTTTACGATTTCTTGTACCGCATGTAACTCATAGCATAAATCGAATACATGCACACGACTTAAGTTTAATTTCCTTACCAATTGATATTAAAATGATTAGGTTTAGAGATGCTTTTTGGGTAGGGGGTCTAAAGAAATGTATTTGGTGCAGTGCAGGTTGTAATTGGCATTAGTGTCATAAAACTCTAAACTAAATCAAATGTAATAATTGCTTTATCATCCCTCATAGCTTCCAATCAAATTAATTATCACTAAAACTGAACAGGACAGAGACATAAATTTGAAATTGCGCCAAAGGTTTCAGATTTTCCCTCATTTCATGGGATTATATATACCCGAGAGGGATCCATATTCGAATGTCTACTATATTTTCACGTAAAAATATTACGCTCGCAAGACATTAAAATTTTTGATGTTACTCTAAATACATATATATATTCTACAATGATATTTTTCGTACTATTGTAATGACTTGATCCTGGTCGATCAAATAAACGGGTAGCTTTTAAACACAAATGTTTTATTTACAGTTTTATACAATAACAAAACTACAACAACTCGTCCTCATCTAGATTAATATGCTGGGGATTATTTACATTTGGATTACAGTTCTACAACTAATACCGAGATCTAACAGTCTGTTAGCGTATCCAGCTACTGCGTGTAGCTCAAGATATCTACGGATTACTTCCGTTAGATCTTTAATCAATAATCTCGAGATCACGTGTATCTCTTCAGCTGTCCAGCTCTTCAGCGCGTCTCACAGCTCGTCTCGTCTCGTCCAGTCTCTTGTCAGATCAGCTAGTCTCGTCAGATCATCTCGTCGTCTCTTCCTTTCAAAACCTTCCATTTTAACCTCGGTCAAACTCCGCCTCTAAGGTCCGCATTGGCGAGCTGGTGATGTCGATCTTCCAATAATTCTTAAGAAATATTCCCAATGGTCAACAGTTAACCATGGGAATATTTTCTACTCATCCACGCCCTTAACAGACCCTTCACAATAGGGAAATATTCCCATCTGGAGGTTTCAGTACTTCTTTCTTCAAAGGGCCGTAAAACGCATATGTTGTTCATTATCGGAACTTATTCCAGTTCGATTGGTCCCATAGGGGAATAATTACACCTGGGGTTTTGACACGGTTTCCTTCTCCAAATGGCCGTAATCCGCATGGGTGGTCTATTATCTCGGCTCTATTCACGTCCAGAGGGTAACATCAAAGCGGGAGAATCACAATGCGCAACAATGGAAAGAATTGTCTCACCGCTGGCCAGAAGTAAAAATGATCGAACATGTTTCTCTTCAAAGGGAGATAAGTTTTACGATTTCCTTACACTATCTATTGTTTCTTGTTTCAAAGTATGATGTCGCCCCCAATATCCCGTTAAAAATACTTCACTTTACCAATCCTACTCATACCGAGTAGACGTACTTTTGCTTCCTTTATAATTGTTGATTTTTTATTATGAGCTTTAATTGTAATATATTTATTTTTATAATTAATATGAATTAAATCAATTAATCTCAATCGTTCACTACCGACGAATTTATTACTTGCTGGCATATCGCCAGAATTAGGCCAACCGCCGCCATACAGATATAGTAAAACCCTCAAAAAAGTGTGTAGAGATACCGGGTGTTCAAAAAGTTCCCGTGCTCCAAATTTAAAAAATCATTGTCCATGATTTTTTTTCAAGTATATTAAATTTTGCCATACGAGTAATGAAACCATGGACATGCTTGAAGCTTTTTTCGGCGATCGACTTATCTCAAAAAATCTTTGGCCACCTCGATCCCCTGATCTGACCATCCCAGACTTTTTTCTGTGGGGATGTTTAAAGGATAAAATTTATGAAGGTGATCCTCAAACAATAGATGATTTGAAAATTGCAATTACCCAAAGGATACAAGAAAACACTCCTAGCATGTTAAAACGCTTTTCGAAAAACATGCGCAAACGAGTTCAGCTTTGTCTCCAAGAAAGGGGTGGACATTTTGAACATTTATTATAAATGTGAGTTCAGTATTTTTTCCTTAGTTATGTTAAAAGTGCTTTTTGTTATTGGCATAAAAATAATTCTTTTTAAACCTACTGTTTTTGTAAAATAAATTCACAAATCATCAGTACGGGAACTTTTTGGACACCCTGTATAATCGATGATTGATTTACCTTGCTAAGTGTTCATTTAGAAGCTATGCAAATTCATTTTCACCATTTAAATTTACATAACTTAAATCTGTAATCTAAGATGAATCTGAGATTTTTTCTTAAAAAAAATTAGTACTTCTTAAGGGAATAATGAAAGAAAATAATTGGCCGCATTCATATAGCAGAAAAGGTCATTGAAGTTGTCTGAAGTACAAGCCAAATATCATTTTCAGAAAAGTGGTCAAAAATTACTCTCCGCCTCATATGAATAATTTCATTTATCATTTTAATTCATATGGCAGGAATGATAATTGGGGCTGTCCGCCTGAATTAAAAGGAATTAAAGATGAATTTTAATCCGTGTCACCCGACCATTCATCGGAGCGGTGGCAATCATCGCTGCGAGTAAGATCGAATCCATTCAATTGCACCAGCGTCCCGAAGCGGCTATTTAACTAGATATTACTATTCGAATGTCCTTCAATTTAAACGACGATCAAGGCCATTTACATAATGGGCTCTGCATTTGAAAGCTGCGACATCAATTATGGACACGAACCAATTTAATGACCATTTATACGAACCGAAACCAGTTCAATTATCAACAGCTACCGAAAGCATTAAATTCTCATGTCTTTAGATGTTTTAAAACAACTTTTGCGCCATTGCGCTCACCTCTGTGAAGTCATTAAGGAGGAATTTGAAATGCAGATATCGGCTTAGGGTATTAGAATTATCTGCAGTTAGGTTCCGATTTTTCTCATTAAAGTGCTCGCTTTATTAAGTTCTCATTGGAACGGATAATATTCCTTTTATAATCCAAGTCGATATTGATGAAATCATCTTTCCAATCAAAATGTTACGCTTGATTTAGGAAATTACTTTAAATTTGACCCTTAGGTAATTGTTCGAATAGATTCAAATTTCAACATATTATTTTAATGCTGTTATATCGTTTTTGCCAATGTATCTTCGGGGAAGAATCCTCATAACGTCAATTTAAAGAAAAAAATGTTTGGATATGCTTCTATTTTGATAATATTTGTTTCTATTTAATTTTGTATATTTTCTCAATGTATTTGTTATTTTTATATTATACTATTGAATCTGGCAACCAGTTTTAATTTTGAAGTTGTATTTTTGTAAATGGCAACATTGTTGTCAAAAAAAATCTGCAACCAAGGTTATAGATCAAACAACACAAATTTTAAAAGTTCAAGCAATCCATATTTTTTTACCATTTCAAATTCTGCATACAAAAATACTGATTTTTGAGAATTTTTTCTCATATTATCATGTCAGAACATGATGTTGCTATTGGGATGAGGTTTTTGACGAATGACTACAGCAAATAAAACCTAGAAAAATGTGATTTTGAGCACGTGATTATATGAATTGAAATAAATAGGAAATGGGATATTTTCTTTAAACATTCAATGCGAGACAAAGTTTTTTTGAATCGTTTGCAATACTTAAGTTATGCACTCAATAAACCAATTAAAATGAAAAAAATATATAATTTAACTCGCACGAGCACGCGGTGCTTGGCCGTTCAAGAAATGATGTTTTGACATGATACATTGAAATATGCATTGCAGATTTCCTTTTAATCTTTTATTTTTTTAAAAAGATTTCTGACAGTTAAGTTTAAAAGTGTCTTTATTTATTTTTTTTACGCAAATAATATCGGCGTCGAATCTTAATGCACAGGTTCAAGTACATTTGTCTTTATATGACCGATATTTAAATTTGAATCTCAATAGCATATTCGTTATTACAGCTTGAAGACAGGATTTTTATCTAGGGAGTTATTTCTGAAATTTTCTGAATATCTAATAATAGTACGCTTAGGAGTAAAATTAGTTTGATAAAATACAATTAAGTGAATAAAACATTTCATAAAACTTTATTAAGAATTTTGAAATTTGTCGTTAATTATGAAATTTAAAAAAATTCTGGTCTTCTTTAGCATTTACGAAGTCTAACATTTTAGAGATGTATTTAGATTTTCATTTGAATTTATTAAAACTTTTTAATTACTTTTCTAACCTTTTATTCACAATTTTAAAATTATTTATTGGAACAATATATAAGTTTTATTACATCATTTTACATACATATTTAAATTTTCGTTTAAATTTAACCTTTTAAAGCATTTTCTAAATCCATATTCATCATTTACATTATTCATTGGAATAATATATTAATTTTATAGCATCATTTTATATACATATTTCAATTTTTGTTTTAATTTATGTAAACTTTTTAAAGAACTTTAAAAAAATCATATTCATTATTATCATTTTTTATTGAATCAATATCTTAATTTTATTACATTAATTTACATATGTGTTTAAATTTTCGTTTTAATTTATGCAAACTTTAAAAGAACTTTCTAAAAACCATATTAATTGTTTAAATTATTTGTTGATACAATATATTAACTATATTATATGATTTTTACATACATATTTAAATTTCCGTTTTAAAATAATTTAAAAAATTTAACAGTTTTCTATATCCATAATCAGTATTTACATTATTTATTGGAACAATATATTGATTATATTACATCATTTTACACGCATATTTCAATTACCGTTT
>JAOUZG010004552.1:3480119-3490373 GCA_026289955.1 Argiope argentata | reverse complement strand
AATAAGAATTTCAGATTTTTTTGGCTATTTGGAGTAAATCTTTTTTTTTAAAAATTTTCCCCGTTTCTCTTATGATATATTTTTTATACACAGTTTACTTTTGAGGTGATAGTATATGATGTGAATAAAAATTACGACCACTTTAGTGAATCTAAAGACGGAAGAGGAGCCTCTGACAAACACAGACCATACAAACTTCAATTAAAATTCGAATCTGAGTTGCCTAGTCTGGAAATGTCTTTTATAAATCACCTTAACAGATATATCTACAGCGCCAAAGTTATATTAACATCCCCTTCCAGCAAGTTTATAGATAAGTCTTGCAATTTTTAAAGCACCCAGAGTTTCATGTATTTTTTATTTACCTTATTTTCAATTTAATATTAATTATTCCATCATTTATTTATGTAATTTTGATCTTAATATTATTTAGCCAATCATTAATTTATCTAATTTGATCTTAATAGTATTTAACCAGCCATAAGTCTAACTAATTTAATAATAGTTATCGAATCGCTACTACTTAATTATTCATTTAATATCATTTACATAATCACTACCTAATTATTAGCTTGATATTAATCATTTAATAACTAATTTATCACATTTTAAGCTTATAATTATTTCACTTATTCACTTAAATTATCTGATTTTGAATTTAATATCAATTATCTAATCATTAATTTATCTCTTTTGAGTTTAATATTAGCTGTCTAATCGAAAGAAACGTGAATGATAATATTTATTTAAATTTTTAAATTAAAGTCAAATAAAAATTAATAATTATTTCACAAATATTTCTTTACTGAATTATATCTATATCAAGTCAAAAATTCTAACAATTAATTTTCATGAACTAATTGTTAAATTATTCAAAATAATTTTTGAAAAAAGTAAAATTTAAACTAAACAGAAATGTATCTCATCCGACTTTGATATAATATCTGGCAAGATATATTATGCAAATTACATTCACCTCCTCCCATTCACAATACAAAAATTGCAGCTTATCTCCTCTAGAAGAAACACCGAAGAAAATTAAAATGGATAGGGCCCGACTAAGCCTAATTGGGCCCCTCTACTTCATTATTCTAGTAATGAAGAACATTCGTAAAAAATGTAAAATAAAATTTATATTCAATTTGGGGTCCCCACATAAGCGGGGCCCCGGAACACTGCTCTGTATGCCCCTGCCTTAGTGAGGCCCTGAAAATGGAGTTAAACTCCATTAATAATAATGGATTTTAGTTTTGGTCAGATGACAAAAACCACATCTGAGCTGAAGTCCTCTCTGCAAAAGATTAGTCTACAACAAGAATATTCAATATATTTATTTTATAATAACAGGCTTAGCCCTCTAATACAATGTTTGAAACGAAACATGCTTATACCTTAACACCGGGTTACTGCGGGGGGAGGGGGAACAAGCATTAAGGGCTAAACTTTAAAAGAAATAAGGATAAACTAATGTATGGAATTTGAAATAAAAAAGATTAAAATGAAATCTGCTATGCATATTTCAATGTATCATGTCAGAACATCATTTCTTGAACGGCCATGCACCACGTGCTCGTGCAAGTTAAATTTATATTTTTATTCATTTTAATGGTTTCACTGAATGAGTCCCTTTAGTATCGCAAACGATAGTAAAAAAAACTTTGGTTCGCATTTATTGTTTTAAAATAATAACCCATTTCCTATTTATTTCATTTCATATAATCGCGTGCTCAAAATGACATTTTTCTAGGTTTTATTAACTTGTAATCATTAACTTAGTTTTTTTAATATCAAAGCTTTTGTAAATGGGATGGCATCACGTTATTAAAAGCTGATTTTTTGAGATGCTAGTGCATATAATAAAATTTCAATTTTTCGCCATTGGATTGTTTTCCTTTTCGCCTACGATTTATTTTATTTTTCGCCTATGGATTTTTGTGGATGCCACAAACCTCATTCCCAAAATAACATCATCTTCTGACACGATAAAAAAAACTAAAATATTTATAAATCTGAAATAGAAGAGAGTAACTCGAGTCGTTATTAATTTTATGTTATAAAAAATTTTATTATCTAATATCGTAATAAAATCTGAAACTGACTTTGAATATAATTCATGTTTTATGAATGTATGTCTCGTTTAAATTTAACACTAACAGCCAAATTGAGATTCATTTTAGTCACGTTACATAGGTGTTCGCAACTTGCATGAAATTAACGGTATAGCTTGAAATTTATACTATTTATTATAATTTCTCATTAAAAATAATTAACTTCTAAGAGTTGTATCAAGTATAAATTACTAATCTTCAAAATATTTAATTGAAAGTAAATTTAAATCAATTAAAAATAATAACAAATACCATCAAATAGAAAACAAGTAATATAAAAATCAAAATATAAAGGAGAGAAACAAACTGTAAGCAAATAAGATTTTTTTTTTAAATTAAGTCAATTCCTATTTAGATCAACGAAGAAAAATTTTCTTTCAGTTACTTTTTATAAAATAATTGCAATTAATAAAAATAATTCATCAAAAAATTATTGATTTTCGCACAAAATTGAACTTGCATTCTTCACCATCACGCGAAAAATACTAAAATCCTAGCATTTTGCCGATTGAGCAACATCCTGATGATTTCAATTTTCATAACAGCATTCCAAATCTCTATTTAAAGTATAAAAAATTAATTAAATTTAATTGATGAATAAGTATAAGAAAAAAACTGTATTAACATCAAGTGTTTCACAACAAATTTTAAAAAGTGTATTTATACTTGAGTGGATGAATAAAAAGTATTTTATTAACGATTAAAAATTTGGACTAGATATATATATATATGTATATAGGGAGAGTGTGAACTAACAGTAGGAATTGAAAAAATGAAAGAATTGAAATAGTTATTTGTGAACTAAATTTTAATGAAATATATTGATTGATTAAATCATGTTTCAATATTATTATCATGTCAGATGTTGATTTGGGAATGAGGTTTGTGGCGCCAACAAAAACTCGTAGGTGAAAAATAAAAATTTTATTATTTCCACGAACATCTAAAAAAATAATAAGCTTTTAATAACGCGTTGCCATTGCATTTACAAAAGCTTTGATATTAAAAAAACTAAGTTAATGATTACAAGTTAATAAAACCTAGAAAAATGTCATCTTGAGCACGCGATTATGTGAAATGAAATAAATAGGAAATGGGATATTTTTTTTAAACAATAAATTCGAGACAAAGTTTTTTTCGATCATTGGCAATACTAAAGTGACTCATTCAATGAAACAATTAAAATGAATAAAAAATGTAATTGAACTCGCACGAGCACGTGGTGCTTGGCCGTTCAAGAAATGATGTTCTGACATGATACATTGAAATATGCATAGCAGATTTCACTTTAAGCTTTATTTTATTTTTTATCATTTACTCTGCCCGCCAAAAGGTCCACTCTTAAAATTAGAGAAACAGTATATTTGTACATATAAAGAGAAGCAAGCAGATTCTATGAATCTTAATACTCATAAGCTGAAACAAGACTTCTCTTGGACGAATTTCAACGACAGCTGGGAAACTTCCTCATGTGAAAACACATTCATCCACTCATCCACTAGCAACACAAATGCGTAGTAAATACTGGAGTGCATTTATAAAGCGTAGGAATAATAATAATAAAATTATTTCAAACAAAATAGAAGCAAACCAACTGATAAAAGCGCTTCTAAGGAATTTTAATCTCCCAAGGAGCTTAATCCTTGAAGATAAAATTTGAATCCTTTTCAATCCATTCTGCTTATTGTTTTTTTAATGCCAAAGCCGATTTATTTAATCAATAAAGGTTTCTATTTCAGGAATAAATTCTATTAATACCGGAAAAATTTATATAATAAGAATCAATCCATTATCAGCAATTTTCAAAATGATAATTATTAAATTATTATGCAATTTTCTTTATGAGACATAAGGGGGTAAAAAAAAGTCATATTAACGATCTAGAAACCTAGTCGTTGGACATAAAGTTGCCAAATGTGACACATAGGTGCTTCTTGAATAATAAATGCTGGCTAAGAAAATGTTTTTCAAAATTTATTATCATGTTAGAACATGATGATGTTTTGGGGATGAGGTTTTTGGCGTCAACAAAAATTCGTATGTGAAAAATAAAACAAAAATCCGCAGGCGAAAAATAAAATTTTTATTATCAACACGAGCATCCCAAAAAAATCATCTTTTAATAACGCGTTGTCATTGTATTTACAAAAGCTCTGATCAAAAAAAAAGTTAATTACTACAGCAAATAAAACCTAGAAAAATGTCATTTTGAGTGCATAATTATATGAAATGAAATAAATAGGAAATGCGATATTTTTTAAGCAATAAATGCGTGACAAAGTTTTTTGTACTGTTTGTAATGCTAAAGTGACTCATTCAACGAAACCATTAAAATGAATAAAAATATAATTGAAATCGCACGAGTACATGGTGAATGGCCGTTAGAGAAATTATGTTCTGACATGATACATTGAAATATGCATAGCTGACTTCATTTTAAACTTTTTCATATGTACTTTTTCTTTAAGACCTTCGGCGAAAAACTTATTTTTCCGGCTTTTTTAAATTTAAAAAAAAAATGGCTTTCACTAATACCAGCTTTACTTTTGTATATTTTGTGAAGCAACGCTAGGGCTATTTTGGGACGGATCTCGTAATTTTGAACCATGGTCAGATGAAGAGAACGACAACTGAACGGACTCCCCTTCTTCACACCACACCAGCGGGAAGATGTTTAGAATGAGAGACTTAGCATGCAGCAGACCCCTTACACGACGGTTCTTCGGC
Source organism: Argiope argentata (assembly GCA_026289955.1). NCBI lineage: Eukaryota > Metazoa > Arthropoda > Arachnida > Araneae > Araneidae > Argiope > Argiope argentata. Next base: position 3,485,538 of record JAOUZG010004552.1, on the reverse strand, counting down.
CTTACAGTGTGTTGTTGTGTTGTGACTAATGGCTCTTGCCGTGTACAAGCTTCGACTGATAGATCAGCAGATATTTTAAGCCTAAGAATTGCATCTCTTTGTTTTACAAGTAGCGACATCTAGGGCCAAGAGTACAACTTAGCTACACACACGTCACGGCCCTTTTTAGGGGGCGGATTTCATTCATGCATATTCATTCACACATCTCAGATCGTAATTTAGACCTGGAACAGAGAACGATCACCTTTGGCCCAGCACCCCCAATGGTATTACTCTCGACATGGAGGACTTTGCGACCACGAACAGATTTAACGAGCGCCAATCGCCACACACTCAGGGAATCTTTTGGCCGGTGAGCTTCGAACCCGTTACCTAAAGAGTACGAGCCCAACGCTTTACCAACCAGGCCATCTCGACCCTCGGGCCTTACAGTTGACAAGCCGAGACCTTACCACCACGGCCCTCATATAATAAAACAGACAAAAATAGAATAATAGATAATAGAATAAATAGTTCCAAAAGGGATTTTTTTCGATCTAAGGAAGGTTTGAAATATAAAGTTTAGTGATCGAATGTTTTGACAGTTACAATATTTTTTTTTTACATATTCGAAGAAAATAAGTGTTAACAAAAGAGTAGATAAATAGAATAGTAATATCAAGAATGTTAAAAAGACGGTTTCGCTCAGGAATGATTTCATTCCGACACAGATCGTGCTTATAAAATTGCGATACTTGGCGGCAGATCCTCATGCATTTTTCATCCCCCCATAAAAAGTTGTTCAAACTCTTAAAAATATTCATAGAAAACGTTCGTAGGTCATTAAATATCGTTTTGACGTGACTTCCAATTTCACAAGAAATATAGCCTTTCGCTTATTCTTTATAAGTAGTTCCCAACGATACAAAAAGTGCCGAGGGAAATTTTATGTATAACCATCAAAATCAAGCAAAAACTCTGCGCTTTAGCTCTAATAGTAGCTCCTGCATTTCAATTTGACATATCTTAAGGTTCGACAGAAACAGAATTCCTTTTTTTTTTCTTTCCGTCGTCTTTGATATCGCGTCTGACGACGAATCGCGAAGTCAGCAAACAACTTCCAAGTGAAAAGAAAATTGAAAAGCTAAGCAGAAATCTAAATTCAGACCGAAGCTTTCGTTCGCCGCACAAGCTATACATATTTAAATTCGTGGGCTTCGATGATTGAAGGGGAAAGGGGAGCTATTCTTCCCCCATGGGTATAAAAAGGAAAGAATGAAAAAAAGAAAAAAACATATAGTAGATATTTTTCTCTCATACATAGCTATGAATGAGAGAAGAAATATTTCCGGCGCCAAAAAGAATCGTAATGTCTGGAGACATTGTTTCGATTCAACAGTTTCAACTGATTCAAAAGCTTGCAAGAAATAAGCGGAAATCAGTAAATATCATGGGATTCGATATACAAATGATGGAACAAATTTTATATTGAACAAACTTTTACCGCGACTTTGTATACATGGAAAAGTACACAATTAACCTAAAAAAATTTATTTACAGTGCGTACCTGAAATAAAACAAAACCGCAAATCCAGTCCGTATTTCCTTAAAATCAAATCATTTTATTTATCGATTGAGATTGAGATAGTTACATCAGTATGATACGCAAATTTTTTAAACTCTAAATTAAAATTAAAATACAGTTGTCAACAATTGCAACACACTGAACATGCGTGGATTTTCAACGCTATTTGGGGTAACGAAATAGAAATAAGATGTTTTTAATTTCTTTCATTCTGTTTTATTTTAATTCAAAAGTACTTGAAAATCAATCCTAAAAATCGATTAATTAACAATGTTTCATTTTAGATGCATCAAACATTAATAAGAAAAGTCGAGTCGTTTGAAATAATCGGCCGAAAGCGTGTTAAGCCTAACCTCATTAGCGTGAGGGAAAAAAAACTGAAATCTTACTTATTTTGCGTTGAGGTAGTGAAGATTTTTGGCGGTAAGTAAAAAAAGTATCGTTTTTACTAATATTATTATTATAAATTATTATTATTTTACCATTTACCTCGAAATTATTCTGTTCTTTTCTCTCTATAAGAAACTTCATCGTGTCTTAGCAACATTATTTTTAAAAAAATTTTTGAGCCTTTCTCGAATTTTGCGCTTACCAACACATTTGGCAATTCGTTTTTATTTATGCAGATGAAACAATATTAAAGGCCAATGTTTAAAAGCTGGCGTAATTTCTGTAAATTTTATCATGGTCCATAGCGTGATAAAATAATATTATAAACGTTCTACAATGTAAACCGCTGGGCATAGAATCGTCAAATGTGGCATTTAGCTCTTTCTGGTGACATAGGTTATCAATAAAAATAGGATGTCATTATTTTCTAATTAAAAATTAATAGAAATTTCAATATTTTTTTTTCATTAATAGCTCACATTATCGCACATTATTTTTCATTAATAGGACACATTATCGCACTGAAACCATTTTTGCACCTCTTTTATATTCTAAATAAATAAATAAACTTTTTAGTAATATCTATTTTAATTTAAAATATTTTTCTATATTCAATTGAGATCTCTAAAAATATTTTAAAGTATGTTTTTAATACTTTTCACTGTTTATTAACTTAAGTGCAGTTATATACATACGTGTGTGTAACGATATCTTTTAATCTAATTAAAATCTGGATTAATTTCCTAATCTTTATTAAATCATTCCATGTTGACTTTAATTTCTTATCCTTTTATTACATTTACTAGCTAAATTAAATTCCTCACAATAAAATATAATTGGCAACTAAATAAAATTTTTACAGAATTAGTCAAATGAAATGAAAATATAACCCAGATATTACATTTATTAGTTTTGAGGTCAAATAAATTTCCTTATCACAGGAGGGCACAGTCACACATCTCATAGATAGCACACAGAATGACAACCATGCCCGAACCGGGACTCGAACCCGGGACTTTCAGAACACAGGGGAAGACGCACAACCTCTGTGCCAGAAAGCCGGCAAATCAAGATATTATTTTTGGTACTTACATTAGACCGTCGACTCTAACGGTTTAGTCACTCATTGGCGATGGATTCAAATTTGGCAATAAACCGTCAACGCCAACGAAATCAACAAAATGGCGGACGACGGTTAAATTTGAACAATTTTTTCAATAATGGCGTCTTTTTGCCATTATTGGCGGTTTAGCAACTCTTTGGCGACGCCTTCAAATTTGACGATAAAGCTCGACGATCTAATGCGTCAGTACCCTATTCTTAACTATTTCTAACAATGGTATCAAAAGCTCACATTATCCTTCATTACCTGGACTGTGATCCAGGGTTTATCAGGAACTGGACAATGCTAAGGCCTCGTATTGGATCAAGCCTTATAGATTCACGGAGTTTCCTATAAATATTTTAGGCGAATATTCCCAGCAAAGATCGAAACATAATAGCAACGGAAACCTCGTCCACCCCGAGGCCACTCAACCCCTCCCCCCGTCCCCCAACCTCTCCTATTCCCAATGATCAGCGAAACAATTCCTGGACTCCTCAGTTCAACCGGATAATGTGCTATCAATGTCCGGCATTTTACCATCCATTTCTCGCAAACTGGACACATTCTCATTTGACCCCTTCTGTCAGAAGGGAGGGGGGGGGGAATGGAATTCGAGTTCGCTAATTGTCGTCTGCCGTCTAAATATTCAGATTCCATTGTGCACCCCCAGAGGGTGGCGGGAAGAGCTGACACTGTCTGATATATATTGGGCGCAACAAATAGTCCAGGGGCGATAACGCCACTGCATCGGAGGAGTTAATTCCTGGGAATGTGAAGGAATCGAATCACGCAGGAACCGGGTTTTGATAGAACGCTTCTCTCAAACTGACTTTACATCGGATATTAAATTCCCCGGACACTCGGCGTTTCGAAGGAAACAAGTGGCTTAACTTACGGGTGGAGTTTTATGCAATTTGATGGGGGCAATCGTGTCAAGAGCTTTTCAGCTAGTGTTTCTCTCATATACGGAAGAACTTCACTCCAGAATGTTGGCGTTTGGTTATTTTAACAAAATTAGAAATATTTTTTTAAAAAATCTAAGCTAATTGTTTAAATTCAAATGAAGTTTAGCTTAGTTTAGTTTATTTAAATTAATACTCCGTTTAATTAAAATCATAAATGTGTGATCATGTATATGCGTAAAGTGTGATCATGTGCATGTTTATTTTTTCCCTCTTCGGCCTGTTTATGATATATAAATAGTATAATAAGTCAGATAAAGATTTAAATCTTTTAATAATATTTATAAAAACTTCAAAACCTCCCTCTATTTTTTATCAAAATAGTAGGAATTTTCATTTAAAAAATACGATATGTAATATTTAGATTCCCATTATAAAACTATATCATATTTCAGAACAAATTCTTCAAATGCATTTTCTGAAGATTAAAAATATTAGCTGAATTCCTAATGCTAAAAAAAGTCCTAAGTTATATGTTGTGATGAATTCAAAGAGTTTAATTAACCAAAGTTAAACCAAATTTAATTGTTTATAAGATTAAAGAATCATTTTAAGGATAAAAACTAATGGAAAATGAGAAGTCATTACTAAACATTGGTCAGATAGTAATAGTTTAGTTGAATGAGATTATTGCCCTGTTTTAAAGCAAGATTAGGGTTATTTTGAGATGGTACTCTTAATTTTGAGCCGCTGTCAGATGACGAGGATGACACTTAAAGTAGCACCTCTGCGTTCCGCACTTCCCCACAACACCAGTGGGAGTACGTTAGGCCACGAGGGATTTAACGTGCCCCATATCAGCTTACACGACGGTTCTTTGGTAAAATAGGATCACGAGCCTAACCCACCCACCCCTGTTAAGAAGTCGATAACTTACCACTAGACCATAGCCCAATGGAAATAAATGTTGTGTGGACCAGATTATTCAAAGAAGTTACGGGTGCATAGATGAAAATCGATATGTAATATTTATACTGACATTGCAGATATATATGAAATTTCAGAATAAAATCTTCAAATATATTTTCTAAATTTTGAAGAAAAAAAAATAGTTGAATTTATAATTTTAAAAAAGTTTGATAATTCTATGTTGCGATGCATTCAAATGAAACTATCATTGAATTTGACAAAATTCAGTAATTAATAATATTAAAGAATCATTTCAAGGCTCTACCACAATGTATGGAAAAAGATAACGCATTATTAAACAATGGTCAGATAACGAGGATAGCAAATGATCCAGAATACTATACTTTAAAGTTCCTTGTCATACTCACTCAAACACAAAAATAATCTATCAGTATAATTTTATTTGGTAATATTTTTTAAAAAGAATAATGTATGTAAAATCGTGTGTGTGTGTGTGTGTGTGTGTGTGTGTGTGTGTGTGTGTGTGTG
>JAOUZG010004552.1:3460315-3480109 GCA_026289955.1 Argiope argentata | reverse complement strand
GTGTGTGTGTGTGTGTGTGTGTGTGTGTGTGTGTGTGTGTGTGTGTGATTTTACATACATATTCAAATTCAGAATACCTAGTTATACCATGAAATAACTGATCGTGTCCGTTAAAGTGTAAAACTCTTTTGTATTTCATGGTTTAGCCAGTTTTTTCATAGAATAGCGATCTGCAGCCCATTAAAGTGTAAAATAATCTGTATCATATATCTGGCACGACAAATACATTTACATTCCACCCCTACTCATTCCGAATCTCACCCCTAAATCTTATTCTGAAGCCTCTGTGGGGTTTACCATCCTTATCTCAGTGCCTGAAGTTGACAGAGGAAAAGGTGATGCCAAATCTATTTTAGCTATAAAAATAACCGAAGAAGGATTTTTCCAATTGGGCACAAGAAACGGCCGCATAAAACAATTACATTCCCGATCCCAGTTCAGTGTCTGCGAACAAAAATTAACCGGATGTATAAATATCGCTGCGTTGGTCCGGTTTCTCAAAGTTCGAAAATTTTCGAATAAAACCCAGTGTGTCAACAAAAAATGTTTTTGTTTTAGAAATAATGTTCTTTGTAATTCCAAGTGTCATTTTAGTAATCCTTAAAATCGAAGAAGTACCGGATGTAGAAATATCGCTCCGGTCCGAAAATGTTCGAAAAAAACCCAGTGTGTCAACAAAAAATGTTTTTTGTTTTAGAAATAATGTTCTTTGTAATTCCAAGAGTCATTTTAGTAATCCTTGTTGTATCAAATGATTTTATGGTACGTTTCCCAAAATACCATTTATACGTTGCATAAATTAGATAAATTGCTTCTTTTTCACTTTAATTGTCTATCATTAGTTTATTTATAGATTACCTAGTTATTTCATTTTAGATAAATTGTTTATTTCACACTTTAATTGTCTCTCATTAGTTAATTTATAGAATAGCTAGTTATTTCATAGAATAACAAGTTAAAGTGTCAAATGTATAACATATTACATACTTTAACGGACACGATCAGTTATTTCATGGAATAAATAAGTATTCTATATAATAACTGCATTATATATAATTTAACGGTAACACACACACACACACACACACACACACATATCCATTTTGTCATTTTTATGACATTTAAGTTAATCGGGTAGTCTAAGTAATAATTCAGAGAAAGTCGGGTCTCTAGTAATAATTCAGAGAAAGTTTTAAAATTTTTAGTAACTCTTACTAAGACTTCAATATCTCTAACTTTTTATCAAGACAAAAGCAACTTTCATTCAAAAGATATGAATAGCCTTGTGTAAATATCCAAAGCCTCTTTGTCACCCTTGAAATCTTTTAAGCCACTTAATAATCAAAACTAATTTGTTTTAATTGCTCAAATAATCTCTTCCAGCAATATCATTAATCGAACACCGGATGTTTGTATTTATAGTTCACGCCCACATCTTTTTAGCTAGCACTCGTGGCAGCTCTCACTCCCCCCAAAATAGATGGGAGTGTCACCATTTACTTAGCGCACACTAATATTTATATTTACGATAGCAACAGTGTTTCTTGTCGCAGGCTTAAGCTTCATTAATTTACAGTCACCGCCTGACGTCGTCTAGTTAATTCGTTATCCAGCGACACTTTTTTATTATTATTATTTCCCCTTCTTTTAGTTGTTTAAGATTTTCTAGCAAAGCATTAAAAAGCTTTATAAAACGTTGCTGAAGCTGTTTTTGTTTTTATTTTTGTTCATTTTTTTCCTCCAGCTTTTTACTTGGCGCGTTCTTGCTTTTATTTCAGACTTTTAACCGTTTTGTACCAAGGAAAAGATTCTAAAGTAGACAACGGAGAAAATTAATTGGCGAAATTATTTACGGTAAAAGATTACAGCACTTTTTTTTCTTTTTCCATTTTGCGTAATTTATTTTAGAACGGTTTACTTTGTTGATTTTTAATTTTATTTATTTATTTATTTATTCTTTCGACTTCCTGTGAACGACGGCTGGTTTTTAACGATAATTTATAGTTCAAGCGATATTCTTTGGCTTCTTTTTTTATCTTTTTAATTTGGAAAAATTTTCTCTCTCCTAATTGGGTAAAATTGGAGCTATGCGCAAACGATAATTTACGCCTGAGAAATATACCTTAAATCTCATTTCTAATTTGTTCCACGGATTAAATTTAGATTGCCCGCTTTTCTTATTTGGTAAAGAAATAAGAAATTCTGCGGTGCGAAGATCTCGAGTCCGAAAATAATTAAAACTGATATAATTTTTCATTACGATGTCTGCAAAAACTATAAAAATAAAATTTACTTCTTTCAGAGAGTATGCTAATGAGAAGCAATATTTTTCATCTTTTAAAAAAACTAATAAAAAAGTTTTCCCGCTTACTAAGCTGAAAAAGAAAATTCTTCCGTATTTGTTGCTGTATTCGTAATAAATTGTCGATTATTTCCAATGTTAATAAATGCATTTCTGAATAAATTATTTCGCACTTTTCAGTATATTTTTCCCAATGATATTCCTGTGCGAGAACTGCCAAAAAATTATATCAAAAATCAATGTAAAGATTATTTCAATTTAAATTGCGTTTATAACAATAGTTGTAACAATAACAGTATTAAGTACACTACCAATAGTAACAATAACAATAGTACGTACAATACCAACAGTAACAATAACAATAGTACGTACAATACCAATTGCAACAATATTAAGTACAATAACCAATAGTGGCAATATTAAATGCAATACTCATAGTAACAATAACAATGGTACGTACAATAGCAATAGTAACAATATTTACAATACCGACTGTAATAATAATAATGGTACGTATAATACCATTAAAAACAGTAAAAATAGTGCTGTATTTATCACAAATTATAGACAATAAGTGCAATATAGTTCTTTTTTTTACTAAATAGATCTAAAATGTCTAGTTTTCAGCTGAAATAACAACTTGTACACTAAAATATATTTGAGCTGGCTAAAAGGGTTTAATGTTAGATCCACAATATTATTGGCTATCCAATATGAGTCAGATCGCCTTTAAATTGGTTGTTATGGTTCAAACTTTTTTAGTTTAATATGATGGTTATCTATCTGTAATTCATCATCGTAATTTGATTTTTTTTGAAATATCTACCATTAAAATTAATTTATTAGTTATTTATTATGCCTAGTTTACATGCTGCCCATTATAACTATGTTCTTTGTAAGAGAGGAATACATTTTCCTAATTCATAAAATTTTGATTTTATATTTCGTATTTTCAAAGTAATAAAAAATTTAACTTTATGTAATAAAATAAGAGAAATATTGGATAACTATACAAATAAAGTAATCGAGTCTAAAAGAAAATTTTAATTAATAATTGTTTATGTATTTTGTAATTACTTTCAAAATTTCTAACGATTGTAAGCAGTAATTTCTGAAATTAAAATCTTAATATTTGACATCGAAGAAATATAACAACAAATTAGAATTTAAATACTTAAGCACTTTTAAAAGTCAATTAATGATGCTACATTTTTAAAATTCTTATTAGGTTTCGTCAATTAGAAGTCAAATGTATTTCCTTCCCGAATGAATTAATTTTGCATAGAAATTTCTTTTAAAAAAAGTTGATTAATTTACATCTAGTTTTCGAAGCTAATTGATCTCTATTTTCGAAATGGTTTCGTATTTTTGGGTCATAACTGAAGAATAAATAGTATTATGTTGATATATATTTTTTACATTCAGAAAACCAAGTCACTCCATCTGGTGAGATGAAATGAAATATGGGAAATAACTCAGTATACGATCTCAAAATAACACTGTGACTCCATCAATTTACCTAAAGTAATTGAATATTTTAAATTCGATATGTTTTGAAACATGAAGAAAAAAAGCTGTTTAAAAAAAACTGCACAACTTAATACAGTATTTTTCACTTAAAAATTTTAAGTATTCAGAGATGATTTATTTTAATAATATATAATTTTTTTTTTTTTCAAAATGAAAAAAACCTTAGGTAAAAAATTTGCTTTAGTAAAAATAGCATGCAAATTATACAATGCTCAAACATAGTTAATCTAAATAATTATTTAAATAGTAGGAAAAATGGATTATTGCTTAAAAAACACAACAAATACTGACCATCAAATAAATGTAAAAATTAAGTAATATTTACTCAAAATGATTGTTCAGACGATTTTCGTTTACTATAAAAATGTTCTATAAATTTTAAAAAGTTCTATGAAAATAAACATATTTTTTATTATAGAGTGTTGCCACTTATTTTTAGATTTTATTTCCCCAAATATCGTCATCAATGAAAACATCATATCAACATCTCTTTTAATAATAAAGATGTTCAAAAAGAGAAATGAATCCTCTGAAAATTTATACAACTTTTCTAATTGAACTTAACAGTTATTAAAATCCAACTGTATACAATTTGAATAGATAAACAAATTAAAAACTGTATTTTTGAAAATATAACATGCTCTGAAAATATACGTTTAAGATTAAAAATATTATTTTTTAGAACTCTGTTCATAATTTATCCTGATTTTGAAACTTTTATTTCCAGTTTTATAGAAGCCAAGTATGGTGATAAAAAGTCTGCATGTTTATTTCATAGTAGCTGATACACCCAGCGCTGCTTTGATTTTAAATACTTTTATGTATAATATTATTATTGTAAAGGCTATGTTTATGATACACATTATAAAATTCTTTATGAAAACGTCAGAACATTTCAGAGCATTAATGTCAGAAACATTTCTTTTAATAAAACACGAACATCAGTTGAACCCCCAAAAAATTCTTTTAACTGATAATAACTAATTTTATAAATAATTCTTAAATATTTATTAATATAAGTACTACACATTTTGTTCACAAATAATAAAATATAAGAAGCGTTTTAATGAATATTTTAAACCAATTAATTCCTTCATGATAAAAAAAAAGGAATAAAATCAATAATTATTCTTAATAGAAAATCTTATTTGTCTGTTTTTAACCTAATCTTTTAATGTCCAATAAGCCAATCATAATACCAGTTAATGCATCCTGGCAGGAATTCATCATATACATTTTTATTCTTCAATAAAAAATAAGTTTACAAATGGTATATAAAATTCATTTTCAAAAATCTATTAAAATAGAAAAAAGGGAATGTATGGAAATCTTTTTTGAAAAATAAACAGAAATATAAAAACAAAAAAATAAAGCAGTTTGAAGTCTAGCAATGAAATATCTATAGATTTTTTTTTATTTGAAGGCCGTTTGCATCTACTCAATCACTTAATAAATTTTGAAATATCAATTAATAAGGGTACTTTTTCGTTAGCTGGGCGCCAACGAAAAATCGCCAAATACTACAGAATTCCACCAAATTCCTTTGCCTATTTTTCGTTGGCGCCAAGCTAACGGAGAACTACCAAAATAAAGGCGGGAAGCAAATTAGACGGAATTAATATAAATGATCAAGTAAAATTTAAAAAAGCATATTTATTGGAATAATTTGACACGGAATTACTGTCAAAAAACCAGCAAATCTTTCATTATTTGGATTTTTAAATAGTTTTTATACTTTAAAAAAGTAGAAAACAAGTTTGGTTGATTTTAACCAGGTTGTTTAGGAGGAGATGTGGAGCATACAAAAATATGGAAAAGTAATTCATATCTGTTCAATAAATGACATAAAATCTTATTTTATATTAGATAAAAAATGTTAAATTCGATAAAACTGTTAAATTAGGTTTAAAAATGTTACATGAATTTATGTAATTAAAAAAGTATGCTAATATTTTGATGTAAAATTAAAAATTCGCAAAAGCTTGAAATTAAATATGGACAAGAAATCAAAGGATTGAATATCAAGTTCATGTACTAAACGTATTCATGCGTTACTCTATCGATATCATATTAATTCTCAATTTTCCTGCCTCTGATAAAGAAATCAATGGCGAGCACGAAGAGCATATATCGTATTACCTACCCATCAGCTATCATTTACGAAACAAATGAATGAGGATCTATCTGATCAGCGAAAAAAAAAAAAAAAGAAGAGTGCAACATAAAACAAAAAAAAGACAGATAATCAACGAAAACCACTTGTCCAAGATAATACCAGTAGACGAGAAAGGAAATGAATGAAATATGAATGAAAACAACTCTCCAACGTTTGGAAGGGGAACAGTCTCCCTTTTTCTCACGTCACGTGTCACTCCTTTTTCATTTCGAAGGAAAACCTTGCCTTCGTGAGACATAAAGTCACGTTTCGAACATTTTTGGAGAGAACTTTCTTTTGGATTTGTTTCCGGAAATCAACAACGGGAAAGGAAAACATCGCTCGAGACAAAGAACTTCTAGGGTTGAGGTGTGGCCGGGAAAATTTTTGCAGACGATGCTTTTTTTGTGTTTAAACACGATTCCGGAGATAGGAAGCAGGTGCAATTAAATTGGATGGCTGCATAAGCATATCAGTGCTTTTGGGAGGGGGGGGGGGTCTGCAATAATATAAACTGATACTGCATATTATTAACAGGAAGTCAGGAGAGTTATTTTGAAAACAGCTGGAATGTTTAAGTTGTAAAAAAATCGTTGAAATGAATAAATTTGGAAAAAAATTGTAGAAGACTGAAAATACTAAACTAATTGTTGTTCGATTCAATCTTCTTCAATAAATAAATACCATACATAACAAAAATAGCAAGTTAGTACAAGCCACTATTTTATATATTAATTGCAATTAATAATAAATGTGACTGTGTTTAATTGTTAAATAATCAAACTTCGTTTCATATTCTTATGTTTTCCTTAAATTTCTGAAAAACATTTCAAGTTCGTCAACTATTTCCATACAGCGTACAAATAAAGCATAGGGATAGTACATCTTCACAATACAAAAATTATAAAATGTTTACACAAATTAATATAAAAAATATTTTTGCATTGCCTATAAGAGAAAAGAAAATGAAAATTCACAATTTTAATTCAAACAAAAAGCCAATCATTATATAAAACAATTATTTTGTGTTAGTTCTTCAGAAAAGGATTTATTACAATAATAAAAATCATTTTTGATATGATAAAGTTCTAAAAGTTGACCAGAAAAGGAACTTTTTTAGGCAAACTAGAAACATATATTTAAAGAATTTTACTACCGGCAATAAATACATTTTTTTTTCCATTGAAATAGAGACCGGATGTTTCATTAAAAGTTTTTCATAGCAGATTCTATTTTTAGAAAAGTGCCAATCATAAAAATGGAATCCAGATACAAAAATAAATAAATACAGGAAAAATAAAAAGAACTACATTTTTTTGTCAGTTGAGTATCGGGGTTGGTAAAAACTTGTAAGAGAATATCAGTGTTATTTAATACTGGAATGAACGGTGTCAAAAATATATCCTGATGTCACTAAAACCACTAGAAAAAAAAGAGGAAATGTAATGTTAAAAAAATTGTTTCGCGCGAAGATTAAAAAAAGCATATAAGGGAAATATCAGTTTATTTTGGCAACTTTAAGGAACTAAAGACAATAAAAAAAGCAAACTGGAGATTCATATTTCTGTTTTCTTTTTTAGCACATAATTATTAAAATACTATGCACTAAAAATATATTTAAATGTGTATATTTTGTTAAGTTTGGTCATCAAATGTAATTTTCATTTAAAAATTAAGAGATTCTTTAACAAATAGTGAAAATTTAATCGCATAATTTTTTTATAGAGAAATCTTTTTTTAAAATATTTGTTCCAATAATTTAATTTCGCTAATTAATTCCATTAAATTTAGCATTTTAATTCTTAATGCTGTAAGTTAGAACTTCGAATAATTCTTGGGTTTGGGGGACATGTAATTCTCTTTCTATTCTCAAAACATATCTACATTATTCAAACTCAAATTGTGACTAAATCAGTGAGATCCTCTCCTGATTAATCTTGCTCTTATAATGCTGTAATCAGGAATATGATATTTTTTGATTTCATGATTTTCTTTTGGATTTGTAAATCTACAAATTTTGAATTAGGTTTCGTCAAATTTAATAATGCTTGAAACTACAGTGTATATAAACTTTGAATATATACAAGCCCAAAGAATATTTAATACTTTTTTTAGTGTCAGAAATTATTAAGTCACATTTTAAAATATCTATCTGCCTTTAATCAAAAAAGTTTTAAATATATCTTACCAACTCTTAATTATATATCTTTCTAAAAATGATTTCTAATTTTTAATCTTTCTTTATTTTATCTTTAATTCTTAAATTTCATATACTTTATTAATCTCGGCTTAACGTAAAATATGAAAAACTACTTGAAACAGAAAGCATCTATGCTTTTAAATTTTATCTTTAACGCAGCTTTTTTTTATTAAAAATTTGTTTCGTAATATTCTTCGTTTAACTAAAATGAAAGATATATATATATATATATATATATATATATATATATATATATATATAAAGAGTATGACAGTAATAGGCTTTTTCGATAAATTTTGAAATACAACAACGGAAATTCTTATAAAAATATTGTCTTTAAAAACAAGAAATAATATTTTTATTAGTAATCCATTTTATTTTTTGTAAAGATAAAAAAAAATCTGGTTTCTACAAAATAGATAAATAAAGTTTAAGTCCGACTAAGAGTTAATCAACTTCTCTATCTTCGTTTTTTATGAATCTTTCAATAAAAAAAAACAATTTCATTACAAGAAAGTTGTTTCCGAAAAGAAAACTGCTGAATAAGAAATAGTTTTCGCAAAAATAAGAAGAAATAATAAGCAGAAGAAAAAAAAGCTTTGCGCAGTTGAAAAATTTTGATTATAAAAGAATGCAGACAGAAAAAAAAATGCTGAAAATAAAAATGTCCGTCTTCGAATATATATATATATATATATATATATGAGAACAAAACTATTTCATAGCTTGTTAGAATCTAAAGTATAATTTAACTTTTCATTGCTTCTCAATCTCAGAATATATTTATATATTTGTTCTCAATAAAACAACAAGGGAGTGTTAATTATCTATTAATTAGTACATAATATTTGCAGACAACTATCGAAAAAAATAAAACTATCTACTGGAAGATTTTTACAAAAATAAAAATAAAAGCAAGATGAAAATATTAGAATGAATTTTTTTAAGAATCTAGTAATATATTTTTAAAAAAATTCAAAAGTACTACAACTTTGAACAACATCTTTTTCAGAATTTTCCCTTTTTTCTTTCATCTTTATCTCCTTTTTTTCACTTTTTAATGTTTCTGAAGTTGATTTTCTATTTTTAGAACTGTTTCATCACGTTATTTTCAAATAAAATTCATAATACCATGCTCTAAATTTGTTATACGTATATAAATTTCTTTTTTTGCAAATTTAACTTAATAGTATACTTTTTTACGTCAAGACTGTATTTGGATCTTTTTCTATCTGCTTATAAATTAAAACATTGGAAATATTGAAAAAAATATACAATATAACATATATTCATTTTTTTTCATTTAAAATTTTTTAATTTTTTTTTCTTTATAGTAAAAAAAATTTGTTTCAAATTCGAAATTTTAATGCCTTAAATCAGTAAGGATACATGATAATTTTATATACATGGTATTAAATTTTATTCATCTACTAAAAAACAAAAATACATATATAAGTATTTATTAAAGCATTTTATTAACAGATATTTCATTAAGGCTTAATGTAATACCGCGTGCAATATTTCTTACAGAAATATTTTCCGATTGTTAAAGCATTTTTAACGATAGTTTTTTTTAATCTATGAAATTGCATAAAACATTCGAAAATAATATTTTCCTATTTCCTTCTGGATCAGATAAATAAATTCGGAGGGGAGGCTATATTACGGATTTTTATCAGTTTAAACTTTTGAAACGTTTCTTAAATATTTGAACAAAACACTTTATTTATATAAATTAAATAAAATGTTACACACGATTTTATGAAAATAAGTAAATGAGCGAGATATTTTCCTATCTCTTTAGACCTTTTTTACAATAAAATTCACAGGTATACATTTTAACAATTATAACTAATCGATCAATGATGTATTTTTATAATGAATTTTCAATTTCTGTGCTTTCTAATAAATTTGAAAATCCTAATCTTTAAATAATATTTTCTATGTTTTAATTTTGAATGGATATTTCCGAATTTTATTATTCTAAACTTTTAAAACGGCTTTTAAATATTTAAACTTCACTTTATATAAATGAAATGTAATGGTAAATATGATTTTATGCAAATATAAAAATATATGAGCTACATATTTTCTTATCTCCTTAGACCTTTTTTATTATAAAACTCATAAAGTATACATTTTTGCAATTCCTATTGAAAGATCACAGCTATATTTTTATAAATAATTTTCAATTTTTCCGCTTTCTGACAAATTTTAAAATCCTAATCCTTAAGCAGCAAATTTTGTTTCAATTTTAAATGGAACATTTTTATGAACGCATTAATAAAAGCACACATTTAAAAATGTGTTTTTACTAAATTTTCCATTTATTATTTTTTCAAGCCACCCCCCCCCTCTATTTTTTAATGATGTTAAGGGATATCACTTTGTTTAATTTTCAAAATCAAATGATGCCTATAAATTATTCGCGTTTCTCAGCTTATTACTTTTTCTTTGATTTTTTTTATTATAGTCCTTTAACACCCATTTTTTCATTCATGCTCATTTTATGCTATTTTCTAATCTTTTTAATCTCACTTTATATTCTTTTAATAAAGCGTAGATAAGAATAAACATATTTCTTTCAACAATAATTTTAATTTACACACAAATGGAGAAAACGTATCAAATTAAAAAAACTAATAATAATACTTTGGATACGGTTTATTATTTCACAGCCTTCTTTGATTACATAAATTAAATTTAATTAATTGTAGCATCTGATATTTTCCGCAGTCAAATCAATCATCGCCTTGGATTAAAGCATGAAAAAAAGGAAATGCCGAAAAGCAACATCTACCAGCAAATTAATAAGTCCTTCCAATTAAAAATGACGGTCATCTTCCAACTTTTGCAATCTTCATTATTGGTTGTCTAATATATCCTGAAATTCAATGCTTCAATTTTTTTAAACAAAAATTCCCAGACTGTTTGAATAATATTTCAATATCATTTTCATTTGACATATTAAGAATTGACCCTAGAAATTTGAATTTTGGTGCCTGGTTTAATAATAAAAGTGTTTTCAGTAATAATATAGTCTCCATTTGTAATACGTTTTTTTTTTCTTGAAAATTTTTATCAGTGATTTTGTTCAAGTACGGACAACAGGTTAAGTGTTCAAAGTCATTTAAATTTTATTAAATTTTGCATTCTTTAATTTTAAAAATTATTTTTGCAAGAAGAAAGAAAGTTAAAAAGTATTAAAAACTTCTTCTCAAATTTCATTTTTTTTTCTCTGAGCCTTATGAGTTTTATAAAAAAATTTCACAAATATTTCTAGAACGTTTATATATTTTACGATAACTCAAATATCGTTTGGAGTACTCGTTTTATTTTTCATTATATATTTCAAGCATTCAAAATCTTTTCAAAATAAAGTCCAGAAATTATAATTGGAATTAGATCCGTCTCATTAGTATAAGGTTCATTCTATGGAATATTTGGATAAAATATGACTTGAATCGTGTTTGAAACTTAAAACAATAAAGATCAAATATCTATTAAATATATTAATTCTATTGAAAAGGAATAAATAAATAGGAGATTTTTTTTTGAAATCGAATCTTCTATTTAATTCTCAAATTATTGATTATTGGATTTTATTAATAAAGATTTGATTTGAAACTTTACTTGATTTTTCACGATTACAATAATTTTTCATGAAATAATGATTAATATTGTATAATATATATATTATTCAAATTGAATAAGGAATATATTTATTTAATGAGAATTTGAACAATTTTTCAATACCATTTTGATTTAACTTATGTTAAGATTTGATTATATAAATTTAAATTTTTGTGTCTGTTCCAATAATAAAAATGTTTCCAACAAGGAGTACACAAGCTGAGTGTTCTAAATCTTCAAAATCTGATTTAAATTTACTTTATTTAATTTTAAGAATAATTTTGGTAGGAACATAAAATGCATTAAAAAACTTATAATTTAGAAGGGATTTTTTAAACATAGAAAACTAAACTGCAATGCAGTTATTAATTATTCTATTATGTATTTCATTATATATTTCAAGTATTCCAAATTGTTTCAAAATAAAGTCAAGAAATTATAATTAGAATTAGATCCGTTTCATTAGCATAAGGATCATTCTACGAAATATTTGGATAGAATATGACTTGAATTGTGCTTGAAACTTAAAACAATAAAGATCAAATAACTATTAAATATATTAATTCTATTGAAAAGGAATATATAAATAGTGGATTTTTTTTTTCAAATAAAGTCTTCTATTTAATTCCCAAATCACTGATTATTGTATTTTATTAATAAAGTTTTGATTTGAAATTAAAAAGATTCGATTTGAAATTTTATTTGATTTTTCACGATTATAATAATTTTTCACGAAATAATGATTAATATTGTATAATATATATATATATATTATTCAAATTGAATAAGGAATATATTTATATAATGAGTATTTGAAGAATTTTTCAATTCCATTTTGATTTGACTTATGTTAAGATTTGATTTTAGAAATTTAAATTTTTGCTTCTGTTCCAATAATAAAAATGTTTCCAGCAAGGAGTAAACGAGTTGAGTGTTCTAAACCGTCAAAATCTAATTTAAATTTACTTTATTTGTTTTTAAGAATAATTTTGGTGGGAACATAAAAAATATTACAAAAACATAATTTAGAAGGGATTATTTTTAACATAGAAAACTAAACTGAAATGCAGTTATTAATTATTCTATGACGTCTTAAAATAATTTTAAATGAAACAAAATTTAAATCTACTCATTGATTTACATAATAACTGCACAAAATTTTAATTACAGGAAAAAAATGAGTTTTTATTTACTCACCGGATTCGTGTAGGGCTGTGCGCTGAGTCGTATACCATCCCTGATGAGCTTTTCCTTCACCAAGTTTTTGAGCTGCATCTTAGGATAACGTCCCAACTCCGCCTTCCCTTCCTCGTACTCGTCCACATATCTCCGTCCACACAACAGTCGAGGGGACACATGAATGTCCTCCTCTTCGCTGTCCGATGCCAGTATCCGTCTACTGCTCGACTTTTCAGTGTCCGGCTGCTTTGTTGTCCGTCTGCCCTTACTCACACCTTCCTTGTCCAGCCTTCTGGGCAGGGATGCAGCAACCGTTTTTTTCTGCTCACACGTGTGGATCACTTTCTCATCCTCCCTCAAATATCGGAGGGTCGTCCTCTGCATGACAGGGGAGTTGTCGTCGTACGTCCAATGGTTACCACCACACATCCTAGGCATGCAACCTGTCAGGGAATCTAGCGATGCCGAATCGGCCGGTGTAATATGATTCCCATGATGCCGATAGCTGGATTTGTTGTTCCCTCGCACGTTGGAGGGTACGGACTGGTGCCGGATGAAGGCCGGACGTGCCGGAACGGGTGACGACGAGCACGAAGCGGCCGCGAATCCACCACAATTCTCGTAATCGTCTGAGCTACTGTTGAATTGCGACAGGTGTTGGTTATGTTGCTGCTCCTCTAAGGTAAAATATACAGCGGTGCCTCCTTCCTGTACCAGACGACGGACTGCCCGCCGGATGATCTCCCGGTGAACCGTGTTGTCCACTCCGATGGCATCCAGATCAGGATCGCCGATTTGTTTACATATTTCAAGATCGTCGTATCCGTTGTCAATGAAGCTGTCCGAATACTGGTCCAAGTGCATGGCCCGCAGCCACTCGTGGACGATGTTGGTGTCGGACATGGCTTCTGTCTCTCTACAGGGGTGTCTAGCGGCTTCAGGCGCGATGAGGCAACCGCACAGCAGCGGCCATCACCGCCGAACACTGACTGTTCGTTTTCTCGATCTCACAGAAAACCGGCTGCGAATCGCTCTCGTGTAGGGAGAAAGGAAGGTCGCCAAGGAAGCTCGCCACGCGCAGCTTTCTCGCCAATTTCGGTGGGAAAAGATGATTTATCATCACGTTGACTGTGTTGCCAGCAGTGGTAAGGTGATAGCCAGAATCTTCTTGCCTGCACAGAAAAAAAAGGTGGCGGGATGCAGTCAGTAATTTAGAAGTTTTCGTCAAAATGAAAATGTGACAATTAATATCAATTAGATGATAAAGCATCACAAATTATCTTTATTTTAAGAAATAATCCTCTTCTGTATTAATCTAAATATTTTAATCAAAATATTATTGCTTTCTAATACTTGCATAGCTTTATGATTCAGTTGATGAAAATATGAAAGATTTTTTACCGTTTTTTTCAAATTAGATTTTTTAAAATAAAGAATGCAATTATAAAGAGGCATATGACTTTTAAAAATATATAGTGCAATGAAAATAATCTATGATTTTTTAATCTCGCTTTCGAACAAGTGCTAATAAATTTTATCCTTATTTATTATAACTTTAAAATTATTATTTATTATTAATTTTATTATTACAATTATTACAATTACAATTATTCAAAATTATTAATTTACTATTATTATTTATTATTAATCTTATTATTAAATATTTTTATTATTAATTTAATATTACTATTTATTATTAATCTTATTATTAAATATTTTTATTATCAATTTAATATTATTATTTATTATTAATTTTAGTACTCAATATTATTTTATTATTAATTTAATATTATATTATTAATTAAATTATTTAAGTTTTTTATTATTAATTTAATATTATTATTTATAGTTAATTTATCAATTTTTCTTTCAATTTTGCAAGCAATTATTTCAGTTTAATTCTTCTACTAAATTATTACATTTATTCATTTTATTTCTTTTTATTTTCTTCCAAATTTTTTAAAAAATATGCAAGTAAAAAAATTATAAAGTATCAATTTAGAATTTGATTAAATGCTCAAACAAGAAATTGGATATATTATTTAAAAAAGGCCCTAATAACGTATTCATAGACTAAATTTAGAATAATTTATTTATATAAACTCTTATCCCCCCTTTCTTTATTTACATAAGCTATTAAATAAAATTTGTATCATATAATAATAACAAAAATCCCTCAAAAATTATAAAAATGTTTCTTCAAAAAAATTTCTGCAAACTTAGAAACATAAAAACAAAACAAAAACATATCAGAGATATGTTGTATGATCATATAACAAGCAGGTTGTTTAATATTTTTCTCGAAAGAAAAAAGCCGAATTAAATTTGTTACATCCATACTCAATTTTACGTAATTTTTATTTTTTAATAAACTTAAATATAAAAATCAAAATTTATGATAATTTTTATATTTTTATGAACTTAAAATTTTTAATTAAAAAATTGGAAAGATCTGCAATAGAGAAATATTAATGAAAAGTTTTTAATTCCATCTAAAAATAATTATTAACATAAATATTTTAATTTTTCAATGCATCATTTTAATATACCCACTTCTATTTTAAATATTTAAAAAAATGGATGAGGGAAAATCAAAATACAGGGTAAGTCAAAATGAATATAGCGATTACAAACGGCTATAACTATTTAATGAAAAAAGATATATCGATAAGATTTACACAGAATGTAGAAGAATCTTCAAAATTTTATATACAGAAGTCATAGATGTTCTATGTGACTTCCCTTGGTCACACGGACAACATCTAATCGGTATTCCATTTCACGCCATACATTCTGAAGCATTTGTTCATTAACCGACTCAAGCGCATTACAAATGCGTACTTTCAGTTCTTCAATTGTTTTGGGCAAGGGAAACACAAACACTCTGTCTTTCACATAACCCCATAGGTAGAAATCACAGGGATTTCCTCAAACATCCGATGCCATCTGCGTATGTTGTTCGCATTTGGAGGTTCTTCATTGTACCGCTGACGAAATTTTCTCTGCACTGTAATAACAGAACGGCAACTGTGAAATTCCAACACAGAGAATGCTTTCTGCACGGGACTAGCCATTTCCACTAATGAGACGCCGCGCTGAACAGGTTTCTTGTCGTTGCGAAGTTCGATTTCGCGCATGCGCAGGCATCCGCTTGGCTGCACGTGCGCTTTACGTTAATAAATTTTGAAGTTCCGTCTACATTCTGTGTAAATCTTATCGATATATCTTTTTTCATTAAATAGTTATAGCCGTTTGTAATCGCTATATTCATTTTGACTTACCCTGTATTTTATAGATTTTTGGCTACAATATGCATTTAAGTGTTATGAAAAATACGAAGATTAGTATTTTTAAATTATCCTCATAAACAAATATTTATCTAAGGTTTTAATTTATCAATGCTTTTGGCTATTTTATTAAAATTAGTATTTATTATTTTCTTCTATCAATAATTTTCAAATACATGTTTTTGTTATTAAATTTTAAAGAAAAACCTTTTTTATAAAACTAATTTTTGTTTTGACTGTTAACGAGATGAAAGGATTTTTTAGGTATTATATTTATTAGTAGTTTTTTAATAAAAATAAATATTTGCATGTTACACGAGTTAAAAAATACAAAAGCGAAATGCCACAATAAAAGTCTGAAAGTTGACTAAATTAAATCTTAAAATAATTGTGAAATAAAATTTAATTGGATTTTTTTCCCAAGAAGTAAATCAATAAAAAACCCTTCTTTTCTTGATTATAGTTTTACTTTGAATTTAAACTTCTGTTTCTAATTTATTTATTTCATCTTCAGAATTTAAAGCTGATTTTATTAAATAGCATACATTATTTCAATTGTTTTTAGCGATATAATTTGTATCAATTAGTATTTAAACCCAAAAATAATTGCTTTCAACTCTTTTTCATAGATAAAAATTAAAAAAAAAAATTATATGAATCTCTTTAATTTTTTCAAAAAAGTTGAGTTGTTTGTAAAACCCCAGAATTTTAATATTAAATGTCCCAAATAATTTATCATTCCCAAAAAATTAAAGAAAAACATTTCCTTTTCATGCTTTGGAATTTGTATATTAAAATAGAAAATGGATAATTAAATGCAGAAATTTTTTTAATCTTATTTTCAAAAAATCTGCTTGTAAAATAGGCTTATAAAACAAAATTATTAAAATTAAGTTTGCAGCAGCTAAAGAATTTTGATTTTTTTAATAAATATTCAAAAAAGGTAAATTATAATCTATTTATATTTGTAATATGCTGAAATATTATTATAAAAATATCGAAAGAAAAATAACTACTTTGACGAAATTTTCGAGCTACCTCTTTTCCGGCTTTAAATATATCGTCTGAGTTTATACGAAAATAATGAACAACATTTTTATTCGAAAACATTCGGTATTGCTTTTAGAATGTTCTAGAAAGATGTAAAACCTATTATGAATAATAAATATCTAATTTTCAATTTTTTTTAGTAAATACAAATAATAATCCGATAAATTATTTGGCGTTCTGCAATTCTAATTAGGGCAACTTTAAAGGTTTAAATTACATGTGCACTAGGTTTTTATCGCGATTTGAAAACCTATCTTGTTGGAATTCTGGTGGATAGATATTTAGAAGATTTCTGACAGATTTTTTAAAAAAATTAAGAAGCTATGGGTTTATAGTCTATTGCAAGTTTCAAGAAATAAAGAATAATCCTTAAAAGATTACGAATTTTCAATAACCTGTATATCGTAAGTTTTTCATTTCCTAAATTAATTTGTGTAAAAAATCTTTGATATTCGTAATTAATTATTCATGTAATACTATTCACACATACAGCATAAATTTTAGTAAAATAGCAAAAAATAAAAATGAAATTAAAATTTTATTCGTCTTCTTCAAGAATAAATACTATATTGAATTTTAAGCAACTTTAAAAGGTTATGTGTTAACTCTATGATCAAGAGGAGATAAATATATAAAAGCTAGGCAGAAAAATAGACTTGAAAAAGAGAGAACACAGTGAAAATTTATATAACTTCAGAAGGGAATTATCTTGATATTTAATAGAGAAAATCCAATTGAAATTACAGCCTACTATTGGTCATCTATGCCTAGTATAAAATGGAGTCTCCTGAAAGTGTTGCATGTTGGAACCATAAAAACTGGAGAAATAGTTAACAGATATTGTAGATATTTATACCATTTTGTAGAAGGTTTTAGTGCTTATTAAAAACAAATCAAAATATAAAGGGTAGTTTTATAATTGGGATTTTAACTTATCCACACATGCGTAAAAACCTCAAACTGCGCATATGCAATTAGCAAGAGCTATGGTATGTATATGCGATAAATATATTTGTTTACGTCTGATTATAAATAGCAATTCAAATCTCATCAAAAGAAAGAAATCCAACCTTCGCGGGAACACATTAAATGCCTAAAAGCTTCATTTACGGTGAAATATGAAAATTGAAGAGTAAGGATAAGTTAGGTTAGCGAATATCGGAGAAATAATGCCCACTCTTAGAAAATGAGAGTCTTTTAATGAGCGAAATAATCGTCTTTCTTTAAATCGCACTGCGACTGAATTGCGGAGACAGAATGAATCTCCCGAGGGGCAAAATGATCGTATGTGATTTGTCTATGGACATGCCATTTTTTTTAACCTTTTTAAAATAAATATTTCTAAATGTGTGTTATAAAATTGTTTTGTAGCTATATTTCATAATCTATAAATATATTTTTTATGTTTGTTTGATGTTGCGTAACATGCCCATGACATATCAGGTGGAGGCTAGATATAAGTTTAAAGCTGTTTTTTCTGTTTGGATGCTATGCCATGGGCAACTCCGTTCACCCGAAAAAAAAAAGTATAAAACTGCTAGTATAAAATAAAAGAAATTAGACTTGAGAAGTGTCGGAAAACCAGATAATCACGGGACTCAGATGTCAAAGTGAATCTATAATTCAAGTATTAAGAAAATAGTTAATTTTTTAACAATGCTGCTAAGTTTAACTTATTCGACGTGTATATATTTCAAGACAAATTGATCCACTTTTATTTTTTGTATTATATTATGAAAGAGAAAATAATTAGATATTGAAGATTCTGTGTAAGTTGTCATTGATAAAATGAAGGAACAACTGGAAACGTGGCAGTTAATAATGAAAGAATAGTGATACTCCCAATGAGAAGATTAGCGTCATTTCCCAAATGAGCCCTTGAGTCCTTAAGCTGACAGATGTTTACCCAACTCACTGGACAATCGCGATAAGACGCTTGAAGCAGCTGACAGTTGACTGCTTCGACAGTGACAGGAATCAATGCGTCTAGAATACAAAAGAGTATTCAGTTGTGGACAAAAAGAAATCATCAGTTCGGTGAACCAAAAGTTCGAATCATTATTTTTCATTTCTCATTTCTCTGTTTTGTATATCCTAATTAATTCAAAAAGAAGAATATCGTTCAATTTTTTTAACGTTTTTGCATACAAAGTAAAGAATTATAAAAAAAAGGATCGTAATTGTTAAAAGATGCAAACTCGAGATTTTAACGAAACATCACGTTTAAGATCTTCTCAAGTTAGAAAAACACATTTTTGTATCTCTGACTGTCAAAAATGTATAGAGTTAGACGGATGAAATATGGAATGTGATATTATAAATTATTAGATTTTTATGAATTTTTGAATGAAATCTAATCCGTTGAAGTAGCTGACAGTTGACTACTTCGACAGTGACAGGAATCAATGCGTCTAGAATACAAAAGAGTATTCAGTTGTGGACAAAAAGAAATCATCAG
>JAOUZG010004552.1:3403717-3422929 GCA_026289955.1 Argiope argentata | reverse complement strand
ATATATATATATATATATATATATATATATATATATAATTTTTAGTAAAATTTAAAGAAATATAAGCAAAACGGCTAACATTCTATACAAAATTGTAATGCAGCAATCCTTAGAAAAACAAGCAAGAGGTTGTAAACAGAAGCAGTAAGTGAACAGAAAATTTTCTAATTTTTCTCAAAGAAATAAGGAAAATAAATGTTAAAAATGTATAGCTTGTCCCCGGCAACATAAAATAAAACTTTTTTATAAAGTAAAACCAAAAGAAAATATCAAAATTTGGAAAAATGAAGGCTATTTTTAGTTTCAGAATATCAATTTCCGTTTTTTGTTTCGGTAAAGTATTTTATAATCGCTTTAATTTTTTTTCTAAATTACTTAGAAAAAAAAGATAAACTGTTTTGGAAAGAGAAAAGTCTGAATAACAAGAAATAGTTCTTAAAAGTGGTCGAAAACCAGTGTTTTTAACGTTGTCGGATACCTTAATTCTTTTTCTAAAGTAACATTTTAATCAGGAAGGAAATCGTTGATAAATAAAAAACAATAATTAATTCATGAATTTATGAAGTGCTATAGACTAAAAAAAGAATACATGAAAATGATAAATGGTTCAATTCCTTTTTAAATTAACAATTTAATCTGGAAAATAATCGTTGATAAATAAATAACAATAATTAAATCATGAATTTATGAAGTGCTATAGACTAAAAAGGAATGCATGAAAACGATAAATGATTCAATTATTTTTATAAAATTAATATTTTAATAAATAAAATAATTGTTTATAAATAAAAAAACAATAATAAATAAATCATCAATTTATGAAGTGCTATAGACAAAAAAAGAATACATGAAAACGATAAATAGTTCAATTTTTTAAAATTAAATTAGCATTTTAATCAAAAAATAATCATTGATAAATTAAAAGATTATAATAATATCACGAATTTATAAAGTGCTATAGTATACAAGAATACATGAAAACGATGAATAATTCAATTATTTTCATAAAATTAACATTATAATCAGTAAAATATCGTTGATAAATAAAAGATACTAATTATTAAATCACGAATTTATAAAGTGCTATAGACTAAAAGAATACATAAAAACGATAAACAGTTCAATTCTTTTTATAAAATTAACATTTTAATCAAAAAATAATCGTTGGTAAATAAAAAAATTAATAATTAAATCATTAATTAATAAAGTGCATCTCGATATGCGAATTATTAGAATATGCTATTTCTATTTCATTTTTTCTTTATGTTTTGTTCAAATAGTGAATCACCATCAAGATTTCCAGTGAGTTTCGCTTATAACTTAAATTTAAACAAATTGATTTAAAAAGTATAAAATTTCTTAATGCAAACTAAATATTGTCGTTGTTAATGTTCTAGTCAGACAACAGCAGAAAACTGGATTTTTCTGATCAGTAACCAAATTTGAAAACACGAAGAAATGATAATAATAATAATTATTATTATTATATAATTATTATAATAATTCTGAAGAATAATTATAAAAATAATTCTGAAACTTAAACATTATCTTAGTTTTAAAAAAAAGCTCAAAAATAAGGTTGTAGCAAATCTAATGACTGTATTAAATTAAAATATCCTGAAAATGTCAAAAAATCTGGATTCGTCCGGTATTAGGCAATTGCCTATTTGATAATGCGGCTTGATTAAATGCCTATTCTGCTGATTGATACACGGGTAAAAAATCTATTGGAAAATAGGTGTTTTTTTACTAGAGGCTATTTTGCATTTTATATCTTAAAAATGGATTTAGATTCTAATCACTATTAATAATTGATTTAAACAGCCAAATTCTAATTTACCCAATGCAAAATAAGTAGAATAAATAGAAATAAAAAAAACTTTTTATAATAATCTCTCTCTCTCTCTCTCTCTCTCTCTCTCTCTCTCTCTCTCTTCAGCATTGTTAGTTTCTTATGATATGATATTCAAATTATTGAGGCCATGTTACGGTTACTTATTTGTACATAGTTTTTAAATTTCAAAATTGCTTTGAAAAATATACTAACTCTCTTTAAATTAAAACATTCATCTTAATTAAAACTTCTGTAGTCGTTTTAGCATTTTTTTTCAAATAATAAATTTTAAAATCTCCGAAACTGTTGCAATCCTTTTTATTTTTGATTTTTATTTAAAACAATTATTTGAATATTTTTAATTAAATAATATTAGTATGTTGCGCGTTTTTAAAAAAATATATCACCCACTTAGAAGCCAAGTAAGTGAATTTCTTTATTTTTTCACAATTGTGAAAGATCTTAAGTTCTAAAGAATTTAATTCTGTTATTATAAAAAAATGAAATATATTTTTTTGTTGCAAAAAATATTTTTCATTTTTTTAATTATTTATTTTTTTATTGCCTTCACAATATAAAATTTATTCACTTATCAGGATTACATAAGGATTCTAAAATTTTGGTAAGCTTCAATATATTTTTAAAATAATATTTTGGATACAAAGACACCGTTATAGACGTCCTTATAAACCTTTATGTCTGGGATTCTACAAATCCCTTTTTTAATAATTTTTAAAAAAAGAGTAGTGCCTAACATTATTTGTAACATTTTAATTTCAAATAGAGTTATGCTCTGTGTTTCAAAAGGAGTATGACTCTTAAATAAAAAATTTCATGTTAAGAGATGTTTTTCAATTCCTACTATTAGCTCAGGTTCACCCTATATACATGTATTGTTTAAAATTTCAATGTTTTCACCCTATATACATGTATTGTTTAAAATTTCAATGCTTTCACCCTATATACATGTATTGTTTAAAATTTCAATGTTAATAAATAACTTTTTATTCCTCCATGTTTCAAGTTCAAGTAAATATTTTTTAATTTATAGTGGATGACACTTGATGTTAATAAAGTTTTTTTCAAATATTAATTCATTAACTTTTTATTAATTGAATAAAAACTAACTTTCTCGCCAAAAATCTTCATTTCCCCACGCGAAATAAGTAATGAATTCAGTTTTTCCCCCGCGCTAATAAGGTTAGGCTTAACATGTTTTCGCCGATTATTTCAGACGATTCTGTTTATTTTCTCAATGCTTGATACATTTAAAATCCAACATTGAAAATTAATCGACTTTTTGCGTTCATTTTGATGTACTTTCGAATTAAAATAATACAGAATAAAGAAAATTAAAAATTTCTTAACTATATTACGTTAGCGCAATTGGCATAGAAAATTAAGGCATTTACGTTGTTTCAATTGGCGATGAAAATTCAAAGCCAATTAAATGTGTTATGATTGTGTTCTGAATTATTTTCAAAGGATACGAACTTGATTTTGTTTTGGCCAGGTATAAGTTTTTGATATTTTTTATATTAATTGTAATTATTTAATAAAAAGTAAATAAAATAATTTTTTTTCTTTGTTTACCTAAGTAGAATTGACTTTTTTTATATATTATAACTTGTCGTTTAAATGAATTGTTGTATTAGTCTGGTTTTTAATTTATTCCAAGAACATTTTTTCCCACTGTGTAATTTCGGAGTTAGTTAGCTGTCAAAAAGAATTCGTTTCCCAATTTGCTTTTAACATCAATTGGCAAAAGTCTGACCTTGACGAAGATACATCAGACGATGTATATGGAACATTTTTGATGGAATCATACGCAAAACCACGAATTTCCGATTCTTAAGACAAACAATTCTACCATTCTTCGAACCATGAAACATAATTCAGAAATTGTAAACATATAAAAGAATAACCGTGTGAACCTTTTTAACCTTTTACCATGTAGATTTTTATCTTTGAATCTGTGAATCATCCAAACAAGCATGCAAATGAAACGGCAAAATGTCACAAACTTACTTTTACGCCATTATTATTCATCGCGTCATTATTCCCAAACCTAACACAACCCACATACAGATGTAGTCGTTTCAAAAACCCACAAAACATTGCCTTTATCTATCTAAACAAATCGATTTAAAAGCGATTATTATCGGAACCTTTCCACCGGAACGCAAGTTTTGCATATCTTGTTAACGATTGCACATTAATGATGTCCACGTGGGACAATTCGAAACCACAATGCCATTATCTCTTGTAGGCAACCGCTCCTTATTCGCTGCGATGACTTTCATCATATCTAATGCTGCTTCCACCTCATCCTTTTGTAAACGCCCAGAATTGAATCATTTTTACCGGTCCTTGCTTAACTTCAAACCGCAGGTGATGGGCTCAAACCGCCCAGGCAATTCTCGTCACACTGTAGCTTCTTTTGGTGAGAATCGAAGCAGGTAAGTAAGGCCGCTCAATTACTGGGGAATGTCTAATTTTTGAGCGATCCGTCTTGTCTAAACGAGGTGCAGCCCTATGCTAATGCGGTGGCAACCTCTAATAGAGTTGCCGATGTGCGGGGGTGATGAAATGTGGAAATATGAGGCTCGCCCAGTGGAATTGAATTGGATGGAAGCGTTTTGAATGGTGTCTCTTTACTCGCTTGTTTCTGGAGATGGAAATATTTGCCACTTTTAGTTTAATCTGTTAAATCGTCATGTAGAAGAATACAATTTTTCAGTTGTGTGACCTTCGTTTAACCTTGAGATCTCGTAGTAGAACAAGCAATAAGGCAAAAAAAAAAATGTAATTTTGAAGAATGCAAAAAGATTTATTGTTTTCACAGTTCGAGAAGACAGGTAAATACATGATATTTAATGGAAATAAATTTTTTTGGGCAATTTAGAAAGACAAATTGTTTGTAGAAATAATTTGAAATAAAAACAATATCTAAAAAAAGATCTAAAGTAAAATTTTCGCGAGGGATCTTTTTTGTAATCTCAAAGTAATTCGAATTTGAACAAATTAAGATTTTAAAAAAGGCCTTAGTTCAATTTGTATAAAAAAATAGTGTATTTTTATAAATTTGATGCCATTATTTCAGCTTTATAAACACGATAACAATTTCTTAAAAAAAGATCTAAAGCAAAATTTTCGCGAAGGATCTTTTTGTTTTCTCAAAATAATCCGAATTTGAACAAAATAAGATTAAAAAGGTAATAGTTCAATTTGTATAAAAAAATAGTGTATTTTTATAAATTTAATGCCATTATTTCAGCTTTATAAAACAAGTAAATCGTTCATAAGGTGCATTTTAATTTGAGTTTCAATTTTATTATTGAATGTGGGAACTAGTGACGGTGACCTTAAAAAGCTCATTAAACACTTTTAGCCAAAATTAGTAACTAAACTGAATTAAAACGTTTTCGAGTCATCTTTTGATTTTAGCATGGAACGTCGGGAAATTGAAGAATCATCAAGAAAAAAAATCAATAATTTTTTTTGCGATCTATGAATTTAAATGTTATTAAAAATCCATTTCCTTTAAGTATTAAGCATTTTAATAAATAATAGTCAAATAAACTACAATTTTTATTTTTTCAGCAAATCTTGTCTCCTTGTGTTCTTGATAGAAATTATTATACAAATATAGTAAAAATAGAAATAGTTTATAATTAATTTTTTTATTTAAATTTTTAAAAATTTAATTTAATTTAAAATTTAACTTTAATTTATGTTTTTTAAAATTTTTAAATTTAATTTTAATTAAATTAATTAATTAAAAATTAATTTTTTATTTTTTTTAAAAAAAATTAAAATTTTAATTTTATTTAAAATTGGATTTTAATTAATTTTTTATTTTTAAATTTTTTAAAATTAATTTAAAAATAATAATTTCAAAGAAAATTTTTATCATTAGAAAGGATACAGATATTTTCAAATCTAGATAAATCGAATCTATTCAAAGGAAGTCTATCTGTCCATTGGCCTGAATGTAAATTAACACTATAATCATAAAATAAAGAGAGCTATATGGATAAAATTTGGTACCAATATTTGATATTTAAAACTGACAAGATTTGACATGTGACAAATTTTATATCTGTTCACGGATTGGCTGAGATTGCAGTGTCGATACTTTCAAAAACATGAAAAGGCGATAATTTTAAAATGCAGTGATCTAAATATAAATGTTATTTATTATATTTTGTAATTATAATCCTATTGCGAATTTGGATTTGAAATGGCCAGAAAGAAAATGCTCGAAATGTAACTAATTTTTTGAAGAATATTTTTTCAATTAACATCTCAGCAATTAATTGGCAATATTCGGTATTTAATAAATTCTTTTATAACTATTTTTCACTAATGGCAAAGGTTAAGAATAAAAAAAGTGAATATATTAGAATAATATGAGATAAAGTTTCCAGAAAATCACTCATCGGTTTGTTAAAATACATATCGGGTTTCATTTAAAT
This sequence comes from Argiope argentata, assembly GCA_026289955.1. NCBI lineage: Eukaryota > Metazoa > Arthropoda > Arachnida > Araneae > Araneidae > Argiope > Argiope argentata. Next base: position 3,416,617 of record JAOUZG010004552.1, on the reverse strand, counting down.
ACTGGCATTAAATACTTCAAATAAAGTTTTGAAGGATCGGGTTTACGTACACTTGGATATGCATAACTTAAAAAAAAAATTTCCTTATAGGTTTTGGTCTATAATTTGAAATTGATTTGAAAATTCCAATTACAAACCTGAATACAGGAAATACAAATCGATTCATCTAGAATAAGTATAGAAAGATCTGTCATCCATCTAGAACATTATCTATATTTAATGGGATTATTGCAAATGTAACTGAAACTGCATAGCTAAACAATAGATGGTTTATTGATCACTCTCTACATCGTTGCAGTTTTAAGTATTTATGCTTGCATACATACGGTTAGACAGATTTATAGACTTACAGCAGTTGAAAATCATGGACAATTTGATAAAAATTTGTATGTTTGGGATGAAAATAACAGATTTCATTAATCTAGCTCATTCAATTTTTGAGATCGTTTTGACAAAACGTACGAACAAACATCCACAATTTTTTTTAAAAAATTATTTCACAAAATGCATTGATTAATCGATTTCTTTTTATCATTATAATACTTACAATTAATAAATTTTTCATTATATTTGTCGATTTATAAATGATAAAATTGATTTTAAAAGTGAAAATTTATTATATGCACTTTTACAAATGATTTTACAGGTTTATAGAATTTAAGATAGAAATATTAAATCGATTAAAACTATATTTTAATCATTATTAAGAAAATTAATGCATAATAATAACAACTTCCATAGAAATGAAAATACATATTTATGCATTAGAAAATGCAATAAAAATAAATAAATAATTAAAAGCTTCCGCATTTTAAGTGAAAGTCTGATTATTTTCATTTCCAGATAAACTCTTTCATGAAAAATATCCGAAGACAATAGTTTAATTTGTAAGCATAAAAGGTGATCAATAAAATAAAAAAATGGATATAAAATTATTTAAATAATAGCGAAGAAGTTAAAAAACGGGAAAATGATATCCTTAATGGACTTTTGACTTTTGATATTCGAAGAAGAAAAAAAAAGAATATTCAATTAAGTTAAGCAAATGAAAACAAACGTTTGGAAAAAAAACTTCCAAAAACTGTAAGGTTATTAATTTAGATTAAATTCGTCCTCTGTCATATTTTAATGCAACAGAAATAAATAAAACTAAACAAAAAAGGAAAGCTTTGGGCGTAAAAAAACCCGGGTCTATTCAAAGAATATTTGAAAAGGAGCTGCCGAACTTTTTTATTGTCGTTTTTTATAGGTACTTTTCGTAGCTCGTGAATGGCAACAGACGGCCAAAAGACTCGCGAATACCAAATTTGAATTCGTAAACGAGAACAAATTTAGGAACGCCAAAATAATTTAAGGAACAAAAAAAGTTTAATATGTGTGCCGACTTTACAAAATCTTGGCTGTCTTTTGAGTAGTGAAAATAAAGAAATACATAAAACTAAGGTTACATTAAAGAACCGCCGCTTTTAGTTCAAATGCAAATGAGATAAAATAAAAAGAAAGAAAGAAAGAAAAAAGTTTTCAAATGACGAAAAAAAAAAAAGAAAAAGGGGGAAGTAGAAGAAAAGAATATTCATTTTTGACATGGCTGAAAAATCAAACTAAAAAAAAAAAAACATTATTATGATAAATATTTCTTTCCTTTTCTTTCTTTTCCTCTTTCTCATTTATCTCTCGAATGGTTTGAAAAATGATTTGTAAAATTTTTGATAGAACTTTTACCCCAAAAGTGAACAAACAATTGACATTCAGTCCCATTTAAATTTAAAATATTCCAAAAGCGACTCGGTTGCAATATAAAACCTTGAAATATATTCATAAGAATCAATCTGGCATAATGAAAAAGGTGGTAAAAATATGAGAAAAAAAAGCGGGAGAAAAGCTTTTGTAGTAAAAAGCAAAAACAAAACAGCTGAGTCTTCATTATCAGTATGAGAGGGAATGCAGTACTAATTGCCATTTACGCTCAGAAGCTACCAAATATTTGCGTTCAATTTATTATTACTGCATTTTTTTGCTTCCTTTTTCACCTTTTTGCCGATCTCATTTACAAATTTCACGCTTATTTGGTTCGTTTATGATTCCTGACTTTGACAGTTCATTAATATTCTAGAGCATGTGTTTGGAGTATGGCGAAAATTACACAACACTCGGGAAGTTTTGTCAAAAGAAAATGGAGTATGTGTCACGGCAAGACAGATTTTAGATTATTCTTGATATAAAAAGTCGTCGATCTTATTTATTTATTTAAAAAAATGTTATGGTCGTTTTAAATTCGATAGTTTTTTTTCCCCCTTTCTTTTTGGTAGTAATAAATCGTTTGCACCATTCGTTTCGTTCTAAAATAGTCTTTTGGTATTTTCTAAGAATACCGATTTTCATGAATAATTTATAAATGTGGAAGTAAATTAAATTTCCATTAATGTGAGCTTTTATTTCTCCGAATTTATATATAGGCATTCACGAAAATGGCATCTAGTTAATTGTGTAAAATTAATACCGTAAAAATATAATAAAAGGGTTTTCTTTTCTTAAACCAAATTTATAATTGTTATATCTTGAATTTTTTAATAATAACAAAGCATGGAGATAGTCTTGACTGTACAAAAGAAAAAAAAAATGGTATTTTGTAATTATGTGGACACATAAAAAATTCTGCATTGTTTAAAAATTATTTTTTAAAAAATTAATCTAAAATTTCATTTTAAAATCTGTTAAGTGTCATCTACAAACAGCGATTTATTTCAGTATGAATAATTTTTTAAAAGACTAATTAAATTCTTAGAAAAATAAAGTATATTCTTAAAGCGAATATTAATACCAAATAATTAAAAGAACGTAAAATCTAACACAAAGTTATTTTTTATTGTTTTAAATAATATTATACAGTTTTTTTACCAAATTAATTCGTCTATCTGAAAATACTTCAATTTAATTTATAAATATATATTATGTTTACAAGAATTTTAGTTTTCAAAGAATATTTTTAAAAAATTATTTTGGATGATAAAATTGTGGCCTGATTCCAAAATATTTTTAGCATTTAATTCTTTTATAATTTCGTTTCAGTTATGTTTTTTATAATTATAATTTTGATAATAATAATTATGAAATCATTATTATTTCTAATATTTAAGAATTGAAATTTAAAAAAATCTTATAAAAATATACAAAAAAATGAAATCCTGGGTTGAATCTCGCCCATACAGCTAAAAAGAATATTTATAAGTTTTTACTAAAAACATCCAAAATTATCAGTAATCAAGAAAAGTGATTTTTTTCATTGCATAGTTCCTATTCGAAAAAATAACCTAAAATAATAAAAAAATAATCTGAATTCAAATGAATGAAATTAAATAATTTTTAACTTAACGTTTATTACTTTCTGAAAATTTATATTGAATAATTACTAAACTTATAATAAATAATTATTAAATTAAGAATGAATAATTACTAAACTTATAATGAATAATTAATAAATTTATAATGAATAATTAATAAATTTATAATGAATGATTAAAAAATTCATAATAAATAATTCAGATATAACGAAAATTCATAATGAATAATTAATAAATTCATAATGAATGATAAATAAATTTATAATGAAAATTTATAATGAATGATTAATAAATTTATAAAGATTAATTCATTAATTTATAATGAAAATTTATAATGAATAATTAATAAATTTATAATGAAAATTTATAACGAGTAATTAATAAATTTATATTGAAAATTAATTTATAACGAATAAGTAATAAATTTATAATGAATATTGACATAAATGCATTCTCAAATTTAGTTTCCTCCAATTGACATGAGAAACACCCCACGTGTAGAACTATATTTTAATTCCATACGTGTTTTGGAATTCAAATGGTACGCATTATAATGCTAATTAATGGTAGATGATACATTTCGCTTCATGTTTCAGCACATTTCTCAAACCTTATTGATTTACTTTAGGATGTAATTTTCATTTTATTAATTTTTAAATATGAATTTGTTGTTATACTTATTGTGTTTCCAGATCCTCGGCATTGGGTTTAATAAATTTTGAAACAAACATTCAGTTTTATAGATATTCTGATAACTAGGCGAACGTGCTGAAACAAGTAGAACCTAAAGAAATATGTTCGATTAAATGCCAATATTAACTTAACATTTCTCGAAATTTTATTTTTTCCAACTTTTTTCTTTGATAATTAAGAAAATAAAGTTCTGAGGTAAATCTTGTTTGCAGTTTCCCCTTAGCCTATCGGCCTTAGCCAACTGTCTAATTAGAAGCACCTAGTGCTCGGCATCCTGGCATAGAGGTAGCGTGTCTTCTTCACATTGTGGGGGTCTTGGATTCGAGTCCCGGTTCGGGCATGGCTGTTCTTCTGTGTTCTATGTGCAAGGTGTGTGAATGGGTCTCCTGCAAAAAGGGGCTGTGCAGGCGAATGTGATGAGTGAGAAGCTAAGTCGTACTCTTGGCCCTAGTTGGAGCTACTTCGATAACAAAAGGCGATCATTAGACTTAAATCGCTGACTAACTCATCGAGCTTACTAATGGCAAGTGCCATAAGATATAAAAACAACTGAGCTCCTAGGTAATCCGCCAAGCCTTGCAAAGAGCTGTTTATTTCAGTTCCGAAAACAATGTAATAGGAAGAATATAGTCACTGTTTTCAATCATTTATCCATGCTATTCACTGCTTTTTGTATACTCCTTCCAGATTTTTGGGATCGCTTCTCGTGCAGATAACATTGTTAGTTTCCATTTATGCCAGCCGAAGCATTCAATAGTTTTTACTAACGAAACGCCAACAGAAAATGTGATTATGAATTATAAGAAACAAGCTTTTAATCTTACAATGTGACAAGAAATTTATAAGTATTTTTTTAAAATATGAAATCATCGATGATGAAGAAAAGTCAAAAAATGCTCTATGAAGAAAAATCAATAATGATATGTATATGAAGAAAAATCAATAATGATATATACATGAAGAAAAGTTAATAATAACATATGTTAAGAAAAGTCAATAAATGCTCTATGAAAAAAAGTTAATAATGATATATATGAAGAAAAGTCAGCAAATACTCTATGAAGTAAAGTCAATAATGATATATATGAAGAAAATTCAATAAATGCTCTAATATAGAAAAATAAATATTCGAATTTTTTTTTGAGGATATTTTAGCTATGTATATTCAATAGATATTATGAAGCTCAGATTTATAGTAAAAAAAAAAGTTCTCCCTTACAAAGAAATATTAAAAAGTACTCCCTAGTAAAAAAAAGTACACCCTTCCTGATTAATTCTTGAAAATTTGTAATGGTCTTTTCGGATCCTTCTATGTCACTTCTTTATAGTTCATTATTAAATACCTTCGCATTAAAAACTCATAAATGCATTTTTTCCTTCAAATTTTCACAAAACCTATATATATTTCTATACCGAAACAAACATTCATCTAATGTCATATTTTGCTCTGCTGGAATTAAATTGGGATTAAGTCAATGTACTTGAAAAGAAAAGGTATTTTTTGCTCTAGTTTTTCTTAAATAATATTCAAAGAATTCCATAACTCAAAAAGCATGAGAGCATGTTTATAACCTTAGAACAACAATGGACAAGAGCCTTCCAAGAACGGAAGGTCGCGTGCGTTTTCTGTAGGGATCGTCAAGCGTTTCTGTTTACCACAGATATATAGCAGTAAATTATTCCATTATTAGAGTATAAAAATTTTATATTGAGTTTGACAGGTTTTTCCTCTAAAATGCAATTAAATTTGATATGTTATAGATAACCATATTCTGTGGCAATACAAATAGAACGCAAACTGGAAAAAATAATTAGACCATAATACAATGCAATTGCAGTTTGTAAGTTAAAAGAGTATTTTTGCAAATCCAATTAGTTTGACCTTAATTGACCTTTCAGGAGAGAAAATTAGCTTTTAATGCTTTGGATGCGCATTTAGTCCAACTTTTTAAAAATTTGAGCAGTACATTTTGAGACATTTAAAGCATTTAAAAACAGATGATTTTATGCAAAAAAATCATTCAAGATATACGTTTTATGTGAAATAGATATTATTTAAACAATTGGTATTACAATAATATTTAAATAAATAAATTCAAAGAAATGCACGACGTTTTGAAATGTATCCAAAGGCTTAAAGATAATAGATTTCTTTGTATATTTAATCAATTCTCTGGAATCTTACGAATGCTTCATCTATGAATGTTTAAGAAAATAACATGCATAATTAATACGAACTATCTGATAGTGAATCAGGTAAATGGAATACATTTCCGGGTTCAGATACTTAAAATTATTTAAACTAAAATTCTTGTATTCACTTCTAAACCATTAAATATATAAGTCCTTGAGCAAATGAAGTTTTGAGATTCAAATATCTTCGCATTAATGCATCGCTTTTGAAATGTTGGCTCTTGGCAGAAGATTCATCCTCGCCATCACACTATGATCACAAAATTATCCTCAGGTTGCTCCGAAACAGGAAATCAACATAACCAAAAGATTCCTTCGTCTAAGATGAAACTTCTCACATTAATAAATATTCGCTAACAAAAATCCATGGGACTACTAACGATATATTATATTTAATATATTGAACCAGAAGTCAAGCGCTAAAAAATATTTTCGTAAACGATCTTATCCATATAAATAAATAAATAAATTGAAAATCTAATTAAAAATAATTAATAAAGTTGGTTTAATTTCAAGCAACTGAATATTGTATTTACGGTACAAATCAAAGATCTGCATTTTATAAATACAAAGGGGCTCCTTCATCCTCTGCTTCCTAGTGCTCATCTTTTCCCTGAGGTTTTCATTGCAATCAACACAGATTTACTATGTTCGCTTCGATCGCTATAATGAAGGAGCACAGTTATTGTTAAAAAAAGTATTAGCAAAGTTATTTATAATAAAATTTCTAAGCAAAGTTATCGTGAAAAAAAGTCCTAGCAAAGTTATGGTAAATAAAATTTCCAAGCACAGTTATCATTAAAAAAAGTCCTAGAACAGTTATTGTTAGTAAAATTTCTAAACACTGTTATCTTTAAAAAACAGTCCTAGCACAGTTATTGTAAAAAGAAAGTTCTGGCACAATTACTGTAAAAAAGTCTTAGCCCAGTTATTGTTCAAAAAATCTTAGCACAGTTATTGTTAAAAAAAGTCTTAGCATAGTCATTGTTAATAAAAAGTTTTAGCACAGTTAATGTAAAAAAAGTTCTATTACAGTGATTATAAAAATAAAGTTATGTTTGAATTTAATTCATTTGCTTATAATATCTCTATTCAAATCAGAACTGATTATTAACCTTGCATATTAATCAGCATATCAACCTTGAAATAAAAATATTTATTCTGATTTCTGTAAGTATCTAAAATCATTCATTTTCTAAAAGAATAGTGCAATATAAAATTTTAAATTATTTTAAAAAACCATGAAAACCAATTATTTAAATTTAATAACTAATAATGAATTAGTTTGGAACTTATAACATGTCATAACATAATAATTAAAAAAACAAATTTTGTGAATCAAATATATTTTTTACTAAAATTAAATTTTCAGTATTTCAAATCGTATGAACTGTTAACATTTAGTTTACCCCAATAATTAAACGCTAAATAATCTGCTTTTTAAAGTTAAAATTTTCTGTTGATGGAGAAAGATATATCTAATTGAAATACTAATTAAGAAAGCAAGCATATAACTTGTTATTTTAGTCATACGTGAATTTGGGGGAATTTCGAGCCAACAGCATTTTTACTTACAAATAGCGTATTTCTAGGCACCTAAGTACTTAAACTCAGGATGTTTTGTTTAATAAACAGAAGTAATTAACATAAAAGTTATTTGCATGCTATCAAATCTATCTTGATGCTATCTTAGAAAAATATTAATGTGGTCCCTTCTCCTATTAAATTTCCAAAAGATTTCTAAATGTTTTTAGAAGTTCGAATTGTTTAAGTGCATTATTATCAGTGCTCTATTTCAGATTAAATCAATGAAAAAATGTTAAAAGAAGCTCCTTTCAATAAATTTGTAAAAATTGCACATTTTACACATTATAAAATATTAGAATGATATCGACATGTTTTCAAGTAACGGTTCAATTGTAAGATTTCAATTTATTTGTTGTTGTTGTTGTTGTTGTTGTTTCTAATGGCATCGACATGGACGAGATTTTTAGCCGAAGATTCGCCTCTTGCTTCAAGTAGCTCCAACTAGAACCCAGAGTACGTCTTATATACTCACGCATCATATTCTCTTGCAAATCCCTTTTAACAGGGGGGGGGGACAATCAGACATCTCATAGATAGAACAGATGAAGAACAACCATGACCGAACCGGGACTCGAACTCAGGAAGCCCAGATCATAGCCAAGGCGCGCTACTCCTGTGCCAATATGTTGGCCAATTTATTTCATTATATTAACTTATGAAAATTTTCATAAACCTTCATGCCTACTTATACTGTGCACGAATACTGTGCGATCATGAGAAGAAAAACTACATAAATAAATAAAGAAAAACATACACATTCCCCTTTTCAAAAAGTTTCTATGGTAAAAAATTAATTCAAAATAAATCATTAACATCGTGGTTAAAAACGATTTTATACATAAAACTAGTTGATTAAAAGAGAGCTCTCATAATATGTCCTGTTCTAAAGTCTTGATATGCCCAAATCCAGCATTAACCATTACAACGTCGTTGTCACTTTATATGCTAAGAAGATATTTCGAAATAATATTTGGAATTTATATTCATATCTTACGTATTGAAAAGTCAAGATCTTTATTTGAAATTTAACAAATCCTGCAGTTTCCAGGTCCGACTCATATATCTCCCATACTATACATTCCATTTCTATTTGCATAACGCCTCATCTCAAATTGTGTTTCGCAGCTATTTGAGTATTTTCCCCTCAAATATGGTTATAAGCTTCTAAGCTATTTATTTTATCTGCAGCAGACGGCATTTTCGTACAAATCCCACATCGACGAAGGAAAGCGAAAAGAAAAACTAAAAGAATCCAATATGATCACAGAAGTGATCTCAATGAAACTTCACCCTCTTGTAAATCCCCTTTCGCCATCGCTACGAAATTTATGTCAACATTTCGCTGGTGATAAATTCTGAATCCCCCCAATCCCCCCAGTAAAAATCGGACTTTAATCGGGGCATAAATTTCCATGAGGCGCCACCTGGCGGAGTCTGGTATCCAATCAGAAACTTCAGTTAGGTGCCCCTTTTTTTGGTAAGAGAATGGAATAAAGTCCATGATTTTATTTAGAGGGCTTCTCTTCTCGAAGAACAGGTTAAAATGAAAAGTTGATCTTGTAAAGGATTGAGTCGGGTTTTGGGTTTTAAATCCATAATTCACTCAATTTCGCAGCGTAGAGTGAAATTTTATTTAAATAACGGAAAGAAAATAATGTAAAGGTTTCAAGTTTTTGTTTTTTCATTTATTTATTCATTCCCGACATATTAATAATTTTATTTATACTATTTTCGCTTCCTGTAAAATATGGAAACTCATCTAATTGAAATTCATATCTTCAGGTGACATTCTCACAAAATAGATATTGCACTACTATCAAGCTTTTCACCTTGTTTAAGAAGGTTGGTTAAATTTTTTAAAAAATAATTTGAAGTTTTACTCTTGGCTTTTTAATATACATCTACAATTTGAGTCTTCTGTGTTTAGTTACATCATATAGTGAGCAAAATGATAGGACTCGACATCGACACCTTAATGTTCCAAGTTTATCCCTAAAGATTAGTGTATCTAAATTCAGATGCACTAAATTTAACCTCAAAATGAAAATTCAAAATCGGTGTCTTAGAAAATTTAAGGAGAAAATACCATCTCTGGTGTTGCCTTTGTTTGACCAGGGCACATTTTCTATGTTTAACACAAAATAACCATATATCTTCAAAGGGGGATTTTAAAATAGCCAAAATATAGTGGATTTTCAGAACATGGTATTTTATCTGATTGGATTTAATAGAAATCCACAGTTTTGGGAGGAAATCTGAAGAGAAAATGTCAGATCTGATGTCGCCCTCATTTGACCAGGCCTCATTTATTTCCAAATACTCATATTTCTTCAAAGGGGGACAAAAATAGTTGAAACATAGTTGACTCTAGGAACATGATATTTTGTCTGGTTGGATTTAATGAAAATCTATAATTTTGGTATTAAATTAGATGAAATAGTTGGCTCTGATATTGCCTTTGTTTGTCCAGGACTCATTTTCTAGGTTAATACCAATATTTATATTGCCTCAAAGGAGGACTTTAAAATAGTTAAAACATAGTATATTTTAAGACCATGGATTTTCTTCAGATTGGATTCCTACAGATTTATAATTTAGGTTCACAGGTCATTTATCAATCTTCATTTAGATTTTTCTTTACCTATTTTGATAATATATTCACAAACACACAGCCTATAAAAGTTGGATCGGACCTCATACAAACCTGCAGTTTGGTTGTAGAAATCAGATATTAAATTTCATAAATTATCTTGTGTTTTTGAATTATAATGCTCATATGCAAGCAAATATGGAGACTGACAAGCACAGTACAAAAGGTTTTAAGACCTAAATTTGATAGGAAACCTATAATTTCGGTGTAAAGGTCACATATCAAAATTTATTCATCAACTTCGGTTCGTCCACAGACATACATTGTTTCTAAAATATTTATTTAGAGTCAAACGTTTGGAAATTTATGGAAAAAATCAAGATTAAATTTCTTGACGAGCGCAACATTTTATATATTTCGTATTCCACAAACTAATAATTTTGAATCTTCCGGTCTGCAATATAAACTACCTGATGAACGGAAATGACTTGATCGTAGTAGAAAATTTTACTGATACTGAGATTAATGAACAATTCATATATAAACCCCTAACAATTAAGTACAATTCCTCAATAGAGCCAATCCCGTTTCCCGGGAAAAGCAGCAATTTACAGACTTAATCAGGCAAGTTGGCATGCAATCCTCGAAATACGCCTTAGAGGAAATATGAAGAGATAGAAATAATTAGATTTACATTAAAATTAAACCAAATACTTAATAGAAACGTTCCAATTTATTAAATAGAGATAGCCATCAGCAATTAACCATTTGCTCATGATATCAATAGTATAAATTCATCATGCCAAACAAGTTCCATTAATGAATCTTTTCATAAGAAATTCAATAAATATATTGCATTCCAAGAGGTTAACTATGCTGTAAAATCGAGAGAAGAATTAACTCATAAAAATAGATGAAATCGGTCCAATTGTTGAAGCTGAGGGTTATGTTAAGTTTTTAATTCCCAATGACCCTAGAAAATGTAAGACAACGAGCAGCTGGATATTATTGAGGATTATTTACTTTTATATGCAATAAAAATTGGTGAATTCGGTGTTATATTTTTGTTTGAAGAGCAATGTCAAGCTTTCTTTCCTCTCACAAAGAATATACAATTAGTTAAGAGCTTATGAAATTTTTCTGGGAAATAAAATGACGGATGTGACCATTGATTTTTTTTATCTGAAATTCACAAACTTTCTCATGAAATAAAGTTGGTAATATCAGTGAAGTTATTACAGCTGGGTCTAGATCTCTGTCAAAGATCAAGAAAGATAATCTTAAGTTAAATAATGATTATTTAATTTTGAAAATGAATTGTAAAACATATTACATAATCATGTTTGTTGAGTCGAATGTCATCGTAACACTTTTTATAAAAACAAGTGTCCTTGATCATTTGCTTTAAATCAAAGTTATTTTTTAACTATAAAAAATCTATTTTCAAAAACTAACTTCACCTCAAAACGTTTCCCTTCCTCCCCTCAACTTGGATTTTTTTTCTTTAAATAATTTTTTTATAAAGTTATTAAAATTGTTTTTTAAAACCTTATTTTCCGCTTAAAATATTTTTTTCCCAATTTTCATATTGGATCTTTAAATTATTTGTTATAATATTAATTATAAAAATTCTCTTTACTTAAACAAATTACTATTCATAAGCTGATTTCTTTTCAAACTACTATGCTAGTCCATTGAGTGATACTAGATAATCTTAAGTATAAAAATTGTTTTTTTTGTCAATCTACCAGTTACTTATTCTACCATCTCTTATTATCAAATTATTTTTTTTTCTAAAATTATTTTCTATTCATAAACTAACTTACTTCTCAGAATATAATCCGGTTTCTTTGAATAATATTTGATTCTTAACAATCAAAATTTTCTTTTTCTCAACCCATAAGATACTCCTTTTTCCATCATTTATTATCAAAATTTTCTTTTCTAAAATTATTTTCTTTTCATAAGCTAATTAGTTCTAAGACTATAACCCATTTTCTTTGAATAATATTTGATTCTTAACAATCAAAATTTTTTTTCTTAACATATAAGATATTCCTTTTTTCCAACATTTATTATCAAAATTTTATTTTTTTAAATTAATTTCTGTTCATAAGCTAATTACTTCTAAGACTATAACCCATTTTCTTTGAATAGCATTTTATTCTTAACAATCAAAATTCTCTTTTTCTTAACTTACCAGAAATTCATTCTTCCATCACTTATTATCAAAATTTTCTTTTCTGAAATTATTTTCTATCTATAAGTTGATTTCATTCTAAATTATTATACTAATTCTTTGAATAATATTTGATAATCTTAATTATCAAAATTCTCTTTCCTCAACCTATCATATACTCCTTCTTCCATCATTTATTATCAAAATTCTCTTTCCTAAAACTAACTTCTCTTCAAATTACCATAACCATTCTTTTAATCAATTGTTACCAAGGAACTATGATAGTACGAAAGGAAATCATAACCCTAATTTCCGTT
>JAOUZG010004552.1:3383213-3393717 GCA_026289955.1 Argiope argentata | reverse complement strand
ATCGTTTGTTACGCAGGAAGAAAGCAGACGATAAGTCGTGGAAAAGAATGTTCGAAACTTCTAAATAGCTCTTCGTGTGAAACATCTGCGTCTCACGCATCGGAAAAATAATCCAGTCAGCACATTCAGCCTTGTGGTTTTTTTTTAAAACTATTCTTTTACGCTTGGTTAAGTTTGCGGCAATCACGGGCAATGAAAGCAGAATTCTCAGAAATATACTTTGTATTTACAGTGCAAGGAGAAACATATGTAAATTGCGCTTTGGGATAGTAGTCTGAATGTTCTCAAGCAGATAAAATGGTAGGTATCGTATTCTTTTGCTCTTTAAACATAAGATTACGCTATAAAAGCTAGGCAGTTAATGAAATAAAACAGTGGAAATTTTGAAAAAATCAATTCCCCGTAGTGTAATGTAATTATCTTATTCTAAACCTGTACTTATAATGAAAACGAAAATGTCTATCTGTCTGTGTGTGTGAGAATGTGTTGAATTTCTATAGATTAAGCTATTTTATGAAGATTTATTAAAGGTATGTATTTACATATAATTTGGATAATCGCATTGTACACTTTTCAGCCCATTTTTGATATTATAATTAATCAAAAATTAAGAAAAATTTCAAATATACCAAATAAGTGCCAAAACTAATACAACACAAAATGTATTTTTTCGTTTTCTTCAAATTCAATTAGTCATCTTTTAAATTGTAACTATTTTTAACTTAATATTTTCCCTTTTTTCAATGTAAAATTAGTTTAAGAGTATTTAACAACAATATATTTCATTTTTAAAATGAAGTTCAAACTTATTTCCTTGCTGCTACAAATATTTTATTTTAACTTATATGATACCGGCTTATTTTCTAACATTGATTAAGTTTAAAAACTGTTCTTTAGTAAACTTTTTAAATTTTACTGTACTTACAAAACATTCAAATTCAGAATTAAGGAATGGTAAAAAAAATGTTTGAAGTCCAACCACCCTTAATTACTGTTTACTCTTTGTTGTGATATAATTAAATGTATAAAAGATACCGACTGACAATACGCATTTTTTCCTTATCTATTTTTATGCTATTAACGCTCAGAATAATAAATAACCTGGTACAAATCCTCTAAAATTGTATTAGTTGTTTGTTTTAAAATTTGGAAATTAAATTTTTTGGTGTCAAGAATAAATTTACAAAACCAATAGGATTAAAATTAACTTTCAAAAATATTCGATTCAAATTTTTAATAGCATTGATTCAGAAGAACCAACTGGTCGCGTCTTTCTCTCCCTTTATATATGAGGTGAAAGTTTCATAAGCCAAATAATATCTTCCGGGCACAAGTAATTTTTTTTGTCTAGTGAGTTTGTTACTAGACTATAAACTCTAATGTCGCGATTTTTGTCCTAAACATTCACCCACAATGGCGACCTCGGCCCTGAATAAGCAACCTACGTACAGCTGATGTGTCACCCTCTACCGGCAGCAAAAGTCGTCAGTCGCATTAAAAACAACAGCCAATATCACCGTCGACTCAGATACGCTTGCTACCCTTTTGGTGCAAAATGCATCGTTCGTCTTACCACCGACTTACTGGTGGGAGAGTATGTGGTGAAAGCTTCATAAGCTTAACAACATCATACGTACACAAGTAATTTCATTTGTCTAGTGGCTGTGCTACTCTGCTACATACCCTAATATTGCAAGTTCGGTCCTAACCATTCATCCACATATGTTGTTGTTGTTACCTATGGCACTTGCCTGTGGACAAGCCCCCTGCTGATACAGCGGCAGATTTAAGCCAAAAGGAGCGTCTCTTGTTTTTGAAGTAGTGCCAACTAAGGCCAAGAGTACGACTTAGCTGCACACTCACCACATTCGCTTGCACAGCCCCTTTTTGCAGGGGGGGGGCACAATCACACATCTCACAGACAGCACACAGAAGGTCAACCATGCTCGAACCCAGGACCCCCAGAATACGAGAAAGACGCGCTACCTTTGTGTCAGAAAGCCGGCATTCATCCACATATACATAATATATATAAGATGAGGAAGAAGTTTGCTGTCAACTGTTTTGATTCCAAAAGTTTATTAACAATTAAGCAAAAATTTGATGCGTTTTAGTAATATTTTAAGAAAATATTACATCTTAATAATATTTTTTTAATTATCTTAAAATTAAAAAGATTACCCTTTTTAATGACATTAGTTACATTTTCACATATCTTTTTTTCTCTATTGCAACAATTAAAATTTTTTTTAACTTGTTACACATCTTGTAATCATATATTTATTGTTTTAATGAAAATCAAACAATTTTTTTCTCCCTGAAATCGTACAATAACGCATCTTTGACAATGATAAATTCAGGATGGAACTTTATTATCTTTGTGTAGAAGTGTTATTATCTTTGTGTACTCCAAGATAGAAATACCAGTTCAGTTTTTATCTCATAGTACAATTGTTATTATAAAACAGAGTGAAAAAACTTTGTAAAAATTCGTAAATGATCTCCTTTTTTAAATCATTCAACAAGCATAATTCCAAAAATGTGTGTGGGGGGGGGGTCGAACTTCTAAAGATTTTAAATACTGTTATTTAACAAAATTTTAAAAATTAAATTTTTTGACTATAATATAAGTGTATTTATTTATTTATTTTAGTTACGTTACTCAAAAAAATTAAAACAACGGCAATAATGGAAGATTTAACTGGATTCATAAATTGAAAATAAATTAAAAAACAATTAATATAAAAAAATTTAAAGCTAATTCTTACTTAGGTCAACAAAAAAATTTATATATATTTTTTACTTTTATTAAATAATTACAATTAATATAAATAATTTATTAAAAAATTATTGATTTTCGCAAGAACTGAACTTGCATTCTTCACCTTCAGGCGGAAAACACTGAAATCCTCGCATTTGACCGATTGGTCTACTGTCTGTAGATTTCAATTTTCATTACAAACTGCTAAAACACTAATTAAATTTAATTAATGAATTAATATTTGAAAAAACTGTATTAACATCGAATGTCATCCGCTACAAGTTTTTTTAAATGTATTTGAACTTGTGTGAATGAATAAAAAGTATTTTATTAACGATTGAAAATTTGAACATATATATATATATATATATATATAGTGAGAGTGTGAACTAATAGTAATAAGAAGAGAAAAATCGAAGATTCCAGAATCAGTGTCAGTTATTGATGATGACAGTAAGAAAAAAGATTAAAACGAAATCTGTTATGCATATTTCAATGCATCATGTCAGAATCTAATTCCTTGAACGGCCAAGCACCACGTGCTTGTGCAAGTGAAATTATATTTTCATTCATTTTAATCGCTTCGTTGAATGAGTCACTTTAGTATTGCAAACGACCCCAAAAAATGTCTCGCATTGATTGTTAAAAAAATCGCATTTCCTATTTATTTCATTTCATATAATCAATAATAATCACGGACTTTTTCTAGGTTTCATATGCTGTAGTCATTAATTAATTTTTTTTAAAAAATCAGAGGTTTTGTAAATAAATGTAATGGCAACGCATTATAAAAAGCTGATTTTTTTAGATGCTCGTGCGGATAATAATTTTTTTTATTTTTCGCTTACGGATTTTTGACGCCAAAAACCTCATCCCAAAAACAACATCATGTTCTGACATGATAAGAAAACCCGATTATTTGTATATTAAGGAACTGTTAATGTTTAGCAGATTTTTGCTACATTAGAGATAGAATTGAAATAGAGCTTGGATTATGTAATCTACAGCAGTCACAGTTAGAATTGTTTCCACTCCAGGTCAGTACGTCAAAGAATTTCAACAACATGGATACTTGAACATTGTTGTTTTGAAATTATTGAGAAATGAGATGATATACAACCTTATCATTTTTTCAAAATTAATAAAATATTGTCATCACTTAAGGACAATCGTAAACGCTTTTCTTTAACATTTGCTATAACATTAATATGTTCATGTATTATTATGTACTAAGGAAAACTTCCATATGTTATTCCATACGTTTATCGTCAAGTATCCTAGCATATATTCTAATACTTAATCATAGCATCTATCCATCTGTTCGTGCCTAAGTGTTAATTATAAACTCTCCACTCTTAAGATTATAGAAAGTAAAAATGTCGTTGTAAACTTTTCAAACAAACTTTCTTTTTTTTCTAAACCTATGAAAAGCCAAATTTATCTATGATTCTAGTTTCGTCCTTTTTTATTAAGAGAAATACATTTAGAAATAAATCATTCATTTAAATTCCAAGATTAAATTTTGTTGTTTATTCTTAATGACTTTCTCGATAAACGACATCCAACAATTACGGACGAAAACCTTCAGCAAATACGACAATCTCTTCTTACAAAAAAAAAACAATGTTAAAATTACAGTATAGGTGTTAATTTTTAGTATAGATGTTTGAGATGTAGAAACCCTTAGCTTCTTTCATTAATTTTTTGGATTTCAAATCTTTGCCTACCTTCTACAGCAGGGATGCACAACCTTTTCAGAAGGCGGGGGGCAAAATATGAAAAAGAATCACGTAGAGAATCACGTATGAAAAAGAAGCACGTGGATGTTAAAACATGTTATAAATGTAAAAACACGTTTTTTTATTGCAATAAGCATTAATTACAATTATTACTTTACTTATTTTACTCATGCACATAGTATGCAATAAATAAATGAAACTCAAACATCATAGATATGATTAAAATACTTTACCTCCAAAAAAAAGGATATCTGCTAAAAAGGTTTCAAACTTGAAACAGAATAACAGAGGAAAACTTTTTGGTAATTATACAGAGAACACAATTTAAATTTTGAGAAAAAAAATTAATAATCAAAATCAGTAAAAATTAATGAGATGGCTGGGATTGAATATTTGAAGTTATTGGTTTTATATTAGGCTTAAAATTGGTTACGGTAATACGCAGAATAAAATAAGAAATAGAATAATAGAAGGGCTCTCTCATCTGCTATTGTATTTCTAACTTTGGATTTGCTTTGATTCATTAGGGTGAAATTTTTCTCACAAATGTAAGTGCTGCCAAAGAATGTTGCACATGCTGCTGCATTTTGCTTTAAGCACAAAAATTCCTAGGGTAAATCTTTATAAAATTCTAATATCGGTTTTTCTTTGAATCGATTTTTTTAAAAATCAGAATTTTATAAATCAATTAAGGCTAACTGCATATTCCCATCCACTAGATTTACAGAAAATGGAGAAAAAAATTAATCAATTTCCGTTAAGCACTTTTCAACATCTGAAAATCGATCATGTAATGCATTACACAAGATTTGAATTTGATACTCAAACTGCATTTTCATGTGTGGAAATTTTTCACGTCCGCGAGCTTCTCCTATACGAAAACTCGTACTCGCAGGTAGCCATGAAGGGAACAAACTGAAAAGCCGCGTAATAAAAAGTAAATAAACTTAATGAACAACTGTAAATTATTTCTTTTGATGTAGAATCGCTTTCGTATCCAATTTCCTCCTCCCTGTTTATTTTAAAAAGGCTAATTCCATTTTAAATTATTCTTATTTTATTAACAACATTTGCGGGCCAACTTCAATGGCTACGCGGGCCATAAGTTGTGCATCTCTATTCTACAACAAAACCCCATTGCCCAAGAAGTAATACAAAAGGGCAGAAAGTAAAACTGTCAGCAGAAGGATTAAAAGTACCATCCGTATGAGTTTCTCAACCCTTTTACGCCCTACTGAACGTATTCTACGTATAAAAAATATACCGGAATAAATTGATAAATTTCTAAAGTTTTGTAGAAAACTCACCAGATAACAAAATAAGAAAATAGAATGATGTCCCCAAAGTTCATTTAAGAGCATACTATGAAATAAAGAGAGAATAAATTAGCGTTGATCATATTTCAATACTTTTTGAAAAGTAAGGAGCCATCTTATATTCAACCATGTATTGTCGTTGGCACTTTTTGCAAGTTTTGCAAAAGACGATATATCGTCACTCGGCACTAAAAGGGTAAAGCAATGAAATAATTCTAATAGAGCAACTGCATCGATATATAGTAAGTTTTGATGTGTCAAAGTCGCTTTCTTTAACACATTAAAATCCACCCAGAAAAGAAAACGTTTCATGTTTCGGCCATTTTCAAAACTCTTTCCCACAGAGAAGTTTTGAACATTCCCTCTACAGAATATCACCGCAGAATGTCTTTGTTTCTTCTGTGATCCTTGAAGAAGTTCTTAGTCTTGGAATTAACAACTGCCGCGGGCATTTTGGGAGTATTAATCTTTTATATTCACCGTCGCGGGCATTTCGAATTCACATTCCCGAAATGAGCCTTCGAACGGAAATTTGGGCACAGAAAAACGAGCCTCCCCATCGATCGAAGTGGTGCAAGTGCCAGGCTATATACGATTTATTTTAAACTTGGAACAAACTGTTAAAGAAATCATCACTTCTGCCGCTCAGGAAATCCCGGTCTCGTGGATTCTGATCAGGAACCATTTTTCATGTTCTATTTGCAGAATGTTTGACCAGGGGATGGGTCCATTAATCATCTTCCATCGAAGCGGCCTGCTTAAAATATGGATGATATAATACAAACTCTGCTCCTAAGAATAAATTACTTTCTTTCCCCTTTCTTAGGGCTCGTCCATGCCACGTGGGAAATGTAAAACGCCTCTGGAAGCTCTTGAATTTAAGACCGATTGCTGCCAGAGTGCCTGCCATTAAACTGTTTTGAAAGGTATTACCTCCCCAGCCCTCCCCATCATACTTCCCTTCAAGAATCAAAACTGATCTAGCCTGGAGTTTTGATGTAGGTTTTATTTCGTTGATTTTATACTTCTTCGGCATAAATTTAGTCAAATATGTCTTGACTATGTTATCATTTAAGACTGACGTAGACATTCAAAGTATATTTTACTGGTTGTGACTGATTGCTCTGGCAGATCTCGGCTTTATACAGTTTTTAGAAACATTGGCTGCTATTTTTGGCGAATAAAAGTCGCTTTAGACTTATATTTTGATGATTTTAGATATTCTTTTGCTACCTTTGACTCTTTTTTGACAGAAACCCAGCTAAGCATATCATACATCCTGCATTCTCATTGATGGTAATAAATGGTTGAAGCAAACAGTGCGAGTTAAGAGCTTCTGTAAGTATGGGGGCCTGTTCATGAAAAATGTGGTAAGCTTCATCAGTAGCATCTATTTTGTTTTAGTTGTTCTCGTGTTCCACTTTAGAACGGAAGGAGAGGTACAGTAGCTTCCGAAGATATGTAGTCCTGAGCATCCGAGGCCAGAAGTCGGACTTCTAGCTCACACATGTCACAAACCCTTTTTACGGGGTGGATTCATTCATGCATTTCATTCATTCATCCATAGATCGTAATTTAGACCTGGAATAGAGAACGATTACCACTGACACAGTACCCCAGTGTTATTACTTTTGACATGAGGGGCTTTGTGACCACGACAGATTTCATTTGTGCCAGCCACCACAAACAAGAGATTCATCTATTCAAACTCGCAGCCCAAAGGATGCGAATCCAACGTCCTACTAAATAGGCTATTCCGGCCCATTTTGTATTAGTTAAAATAAGCCTTTATCTGCATTTTAGTAAAAATTATCTGTCAAATTATCATCAACCGAACAGATAAGTAAAATTGCTTTGAGATTTTGGCAAATCTTCTTTCAAACAATTTTTTTACTCAAACTGATTACTAAGATTTTAAAATGTTTTTTCGATGCCTTGCAATGGATGTTTTGGAGTTAAAGGTGCAGTTTTTAGCTGTAGTTAGAGCATGGATGGCAGTTGTACCGACAAAATCATGCTAAAAGGATTCCTGTGTTTCTTGCTTCGTCAACATTTGTGAGAATTCCTGTCAAAATTCGACACGAGTCAGATTCATGAGGATCTCATGGTATATAAGACAAGGGATAAATGATTTCGTCCCTTTTTTACTTTTCCCCTTGTTCTGCTTTTGTGTCCGCGCTGCGTGTACATAATGCATGTCTCTCCAGATGGAATAAAATCAACTTAAAAATGCAACCTGTCTGCTTCCTGATTTCAGCCACGACTCTGCATTCAGCTTAACTATTGTGTGGTTACATAGATAAGTATACTAAATAAATAAGTATATATAAAATGCACTAAAAATGAATATAGTTACAATTAAATGGTCTATTTATATTTGATGTTTAACATCTACCGACTACGGATATGTCCTTGGCTTCTTATGCTTATTCTTCTATTCCTAATATTTGATTATTTATTATTGTATATAGATTTTTGCTTTATTTTTTATTTCTTCTGTCTAGAATTTTAATATTGTGACTTTTATTTATAATTGTCTTATTTTTCTTTTAATCGTCATTTGTTTTTATATTCTTAAAATGTGATGCATCTCTTATACTTTGGGACGTGGAATTTTTCGGGTCACAGAAGAGTTAATTTTTAGGCAATAGTCTAACCATTTTCAGAAAAAAAAACCCACCTTTTTTTGGAATCCCTGCTTCATCCCTGCTTTGAGAAAGTCATCAGGCCGGATTTCTTTTTGTTGATTTCTTTAGGTTCTTTCCTATTTTCATCATAGTATTTTTTTTTTTTCATTTTTACTTCTGGTTTTGATTCATCTCTATATAATTACTTTCCTACAAAAAAGAGTTGAAAATAGTGAAATATACAGCGAAACTGAAATATTCTTTATATATAAAGCCAGCAATTACTTCAGAATAGAAAGTAACGGATTATTTATTCACTAGCAAGGTTTGTATACGCAGAAAGATGAAGGTGTAAAATAGCGTTCCAGTCTTTGGTCCTATCCATGAAAAACGCATTAAGTGAGAACGCAGGCAAGTAGCAGATGGCACTAAATCCAGAAACTGGGAACTGATGTATTTATCATAAAATCCGGTTTTGAATTCGTCGCCATAGAAACTGAATACAAAAACCGGAAAAATAGCAACATTCAAGAATCCGATACCATGAAATTCAAACATTTTTCATAAAGTAATAATATTTCTGAAATATTTTCGGAAGAAATCAATGTCAGCAATTTCGTTCGAATGCCCAATCGGAAGTTACATTTTAGTGTTTCGCATTCAAAATTAAGATCAAATCAAAGTATAGTAATATAGATGTAAAATTCAATGTACAATCCAGTTGAAGATTGTTATAATCTTTCTTTTAGATATTTAAAAATTGTTTTTTTACTTTGTCATATACTTATTATAGAAAAAATATAATAATCATCAAAAAATTTGAACTCAAGGTTTTTGAGAAATTATTTCTGACAACCCGGAGTTCGAAAACTGGATTTCTGAAAAATGTTTTGTTCAGTGAATGACAAAGATAACTTAAAATAAGGCGTTTCGCCAAGAATTTCACTTCATTTTTTCTTTCCTTCCTTTTTTTACTTTCTTTATTTTCAACTCGAAGACCTAACCGTAATCTTTTATTTTTTCTTTCTCTAACAGGTACATTTCCATTTTTAATGACCATGACTGTTTTTAACTATTAATAATAGTAGAATACTTTTTTTGAAAAAAAATTCCATAGTTTATTTTGTACAAAAATCTTATTGAAACTCTCGATCTTGACTTTACCCTCACCTCATAACATGCCACCCTAAATAATTATACGCAGCCCAAGACAGCTTTACATACATATTTCCCTTAAATCTTTCCTAATATTCCAAGAATCCAGCACATGAAAAATTCTGTGAGCTCTAATTCAACTCCGAATTTTTTTTTCTCCTTCTATTCCTTAATATTATAAAATCTCGAATCATTCTTCGCATCTTCTCCAGTAATCACGCCATTACGTCTTTCCTAATGAAGGTTTTCAGACAACACCCTTTGCTTTTGATGCCGACACAAAGCGTTCGCATCCCTCCCTTGCTAATGAAATACCGCCGGAACAAAAGCCGTCATTGGGAAGACGGCTAATGAAGCCGTCGGCGCAAACATCCACCAACGACAAATCTCTGCAAAGCAACTGCAAAAGACCAATTAAATGATAAAGATATGCCAAGATGGAAATTGATTGAGTGTACCATTCAGCCTCATTGGCTTTGTCGTCGAAGAGAAGCCGAGAAGAATGCGGAATGTTTTAATATTTACCAACCCAGATAGCCGCGGTTAAATGCAGAGGTATGAATTTTGAAAGTCTTCGTCCACGAATAATAATTAAATCTCGGTCTATTGTCATATTTTTGAAAATCAATGTAACTAGTACTGAATTTTAGAAATCGCGTGTCTCGTTTGAAGACATCGATCGACGCAATGAAATGTGAAGTTACAAGTCGAATTGACGAAGTAGCGAATTTAATTCTAAACGTTCCTTAAGTTCTCATTACTGTTCACGACATATTCGTATTTGAAATAATTGATTATCTTTACAGAATAATGCAATGGATTAATTATATAAGTTATTAAAGGAAATATATAAAATCAAGATCGGAAAACTACACCTTTTGGTATTGTGTGATAATAATTGGCCGG
>JAOUZG010004552.1:3315982-3330383 GCA_026289955.1 Argiope argentata | reverse complement strand
ATTTTTTGCAATAAAACGAACAACAAAATGAATACATTTTATTAAAAACGAAGTTATCTGTACAAATGTCGGTTTTTGTTCACGCCGTCACTATTCGATTACATTTTGCGATGGAGCGAACTAGTTACCCTTTATACGTCAACCCCTCTTTAGTTTCACAATAACCAGATTTTACTGCACCCTATCAGCCCTCGAATAATCCGCGGAACCGAGCGCGAACCGGTCGACTGCTCGCAATTTTCTTCCTGGCTTCCAAGATATCGATTACCACACGGCAGGGCAACCTTTGTTGAAACTCAGTTTGCCCTGTTACGGCCCTCACACATAGGTATTTCCTTCATCGCCATACATCAACACGCTCGGGGGGGGGGTCTACGAAGTAAAGGGCTAACAGTGTTCCCCCTCCCCATTTTGGAGGCAACTGTTGACATTTGGATTAGGTATCAGAATTGGGGATCGAAACCGAGGCCAGACGGTGTGGGGAGGGGTCGATCAGAGTGTTTGTCCGGGTTTACCTTTCGCCAACAGATGTCATAAACTGGAAGGAATTATTGGAAGCCTTGGTTTGGGAATCCTTTTTGGAAGAAAAACAACTTAATCTCGGCCGACCCCATTGAACGACGGAACTTAACTCTTTGAAGGTGTTCCGTGTTTGAATGTTGAAATTTGTTGCCCATAGATGTAGGTTTTTCTCATAATAGTCTGATGTCTAGTCAGGGTCTTTTTAAGTTTTGGGCCTATTCGATAAGCTGAAACCTTAATAATAAGCTTCTGTAGAATTCTTCAATACTTGATAGCAAAATGAAAAAGATTAAAATGAAATCCGCTCTGCATATTTCAATGTATAATGTCAGAATATTTCTTGAACGGCCAAACACCACGTGCTCTTGCAAGTTAAATTATATTTTTTTATTCATTTTAATATTTTCATTAACTGAGTCACTTTGTTATGGCAGAAAATCCAAAAAAAAATGTCTCGCATTTACTGTTTAAAAAAATAACACATTTCCTATTTATTTCATTTCATAAAATCGCGTGCTCAAAAGGACATTTTTCTAGGTTTTATTTGCTGTAGTCATTAACTTATTTTTTTTAATCAGAGCTTTTGTAAATGCGATGACAACGCGTTATTAAATGTTGATTTTTTGAGATGCTCGGGCAGATAATAAAATTTCAATTATTCGCCTACAGATTAAAAGTTTTATTTTTCGCCTACAGAATTTTGTTGACGTCAAATACCTTATCCCCGAAACATCATGTTCTGAATGATAATTAGAGGAATTATATTAATTAAATGGCTATTTTACTCCCCAGATGTCAACCCTTTAGATCGCATTCTATGGTCCATTTGGTATTCTAGCACCTATACTAAACAATAAAACAGTTTAGATTTACTGAAGCAATCACTTCGAGGGAAATGGGATAGATTAAAGGAGAAGACTTGCTGCGCATTGCTGAAAATTTAGATGTTATTTTTTCATGCTCTTTTAAATGTATGTTTTTATTTTACCGTATGCTTGGCGCAGTATAGCCAAATATGGCTCTTTCGCCAATAAATTATACAAACCAACCAACCTGAGAGAGGGTAACAGAAGCGCCACCTCGTGGGCGATATCAATTAGTATATCGATATTTAATACCTTGGAAAGGGATGAAAGCTTAAAACTCGAATGATGACCGACAACTTCAATGTGGGCCAACGTTCATCACTAGTTCCTCTGGATTAATCATTTGAAAATGTTACCGATGAACTTTTGTATTTCATTCTTTATAGTATATAGTGTTTAAGAAAGCTTGATCACATCGTTTAAAACAGCCGGATAATTATACACAACCGAATATATATAAGTATAAAAAAAGGGAACTCATTATATCTGTAGCATGAGATATTACTCTGCTTGGACCCCAGTCTCAATGACGCCTATGGTGAATGGGACATCAAATATCTCTAGCATTACAGGCCTTGGTGGAAACACCTCTTTTCTCTTTCGTAGAATGATGAGGAAAAAAAAGGGGAACCTCAAATCCTTATCCGGATGGCTTCCCATTTGTCTGCCAGGAGAGCCACCCCCTCCAAATCTCTGCTCACGCCCCCGAAGAGGGTGGAAAGTGGTCGTAGGTCATCTATCACTTCTGCTAGACTTCTCCGCTGCCCACTGCAAAGAGAGGGGGGTTTGAGAACAGGCTCCAGCACGTCGAGAGACAGTGGTCTATTCCCCTTTGTTCTCGACTATTCTTTGCCATACGAAAATTGTTGACATTCCACCTTTTAAGAAGAATCTAGAAACCCATTTTGGGCGGCACAAAACCACAGAAATGTTATGTCCGTTATTGAATAATTTTTTGTTCACTAAAAGATTTTGTAAAAATAAAAATAGGAGGGAGGGGGAGGGTTTCGAACTTAAAAATAGAAGTTAGCGTTTTTATCAAAATTCTAGATTTCATAGCAGAATTGCTGTATAAACTGAAAACTATATTTCGAATAAATCATAATTATAAATGAGATTTAAATTTTAAATTTCTCAAAATACTTTTTAAAAAATACGTTATTAAACATTTTAAGCTTCAGATTCTTTTCTAAATATTGTATTTCTTATCAAACCAATTTTTTGTAGAATTATTTTCAAAGCCTGATGTTTTCATAATTTCTTTTTTTTACTACAAATTTTTCAATAAAAGTTATATTATACTTTTCTATATCCCATAAAAAGTAGCTTTTAAAAAACATAATTTCAAGTCATTAAGTAAGCAAGTTAAATTAAAACATAATTTTAATTTAAACATAATCTTTAATGTAATTAATTATTTAATATTATGATAAAGTCAAAAAATTTCACTGTTTCTTTCTTTCATTTATTATTATATGGTAAGTCTCATATCCAAGATTTAGTTAAAAATAATTTATTGATCGATAATCAAGGAAAATATTCAAATATTGTTTTAACATTCATTGATACTGACCCAAATTTCACGAATCTAGCATCTCAATGAGTGAATTAAAAGAGAATGATAGAATTCAATTTTTATATTTATAAAATTTAGAAATATAAAAGATCCTTAGTTTATTATATGTGTGTAAAAGCATGTATATAGTTAATATAAGTTAAATTTGATTCTAGATTCTTGCCTTTATTATTTGTGGTAGTTTAGAAAGTCAGGATTGCACAATTCAGGTGACTTTTATCTAGGCACGTATCAAAAAGAGAGATCAGATTCTCAGGACTTGTTGGTTTCAGGATTATCTCCAAATAAAACAATAAGTCTGGAAATAGGATTATACTTAATATCTGTTCATATTTGAGGGAAGATTAAATAGTTTCTATTGGACACAATATTGCCACAGTTTTATGACCAATTTTGGAAGTGAACTCTCCAATGATATAAAGACGGAATTTTGGATGATACGAGCGATTGATTTTTGGACAAACCATAGCGGTAATGGAACTTTTTCAGTTTTTTGAAGCTTAATAAGACAATTCATGGGCTCAAGAAATGACGATGATGCATCTGGTGCCCTTTACCTTTGCTATGCCACTAAAATATTCTATAACGGAATAATGAATTATTTTAATGTTTTTATTGATATTATCACTTCAGAACATGATGTTGTTTTAGGAATGAGGTTTTGTGGAAACCCGTAAGCGAAAAATAAAAAAATCCGTAGGCGAAAAATTGAAATTTTATTATTTGCACGAGCATCTAAAAAAATCAGCTTTTAATAACGTGATGCCATCCTATTTACAAAAGCTCTGATTAAAAAAATAAGTTAATGACTCCAGCAAATAAAACCTAGAAAAATGTTATTTTGAGCGCAGGATTATGTGAAATGAAATAAATAGGAAATGGGATATTGTTTTTAAACAATAAATGCGAGACAAAGTTTTTTGGATTGTTCGCAATACTAAAGGAACCCATTCAATGAAACCATTGAAATGAATAAAAATATAATTTAACTCGCACACGAGCAAGTGGTGCTTGGGCTTTCAATAAATTATATTCTGGCATGATACATTGAAATATGCATGGCAGATTTCATTTCAATCTCTTTTGTTTTTATTCTTAAAAAATGATTGTTATTTTTTAAAGAAATTTTTTGAAAGATGAGAGAGATTTTATATTCACGAAATGGCATAAATCAAATTTTATTTTCTAAACATAAAAAACATAGAAGGCTTAGATTTCGACTCGCCCAAATGCTGTTTTATTGAGAGGTGTGATGATACAGATTTGATCGCAAAATAAATTTTTAAGTAATGTATAGATAGATAGATAGATAGATAGATAGATAGATAGATAGATAGATAGAGAGAGAGAGAGAGAGAGAGAGAGAGAGATAATAAAAATGAAATGTTCAATTATAAATTTCATGTCATCAAGTGAGAATATCATTATTTTCAAATCATTATTTATTTTAATTAGTTTAAATCATTAACCAATTTAAACCGGTTGGAAAAAATAACGAAGCTTCTCTGTCGATCTCTATCACTCTTTATATATATAATGTTACAAGCGGACCAGTGCCACGAGAGCTCCCCGAAGGAGAAGACATTGGCGATGGCTGTCGATGAGCTTGGCGCCGGCTGGGTTGGTTTGGCGAAAGGAATAGTCTGGTAGCCGCTGGATCGTTCTCGGTTTTTTAAGAAGCTATGCTCGCTCGCTCGGCTATATAAGAGACTGGTTGCCACAATCTGGTAGAGTTCCTCTCGGAAGAGTAGCGATTTGTTGTACCGAGCTGATTACTTTTCTCGCTTGTTATTAGTGAACGTTGTATTACTGAGCTCGCTGTGATTTACTGTTTGCTGTGCTATACGATATATGTTTAGCAGTCTTTGTTTATTGTGTGTAAGGCTTGTATTTACGCTGTAAGTGACTGTTGACTGTTGTATTGTGTTTATCTGAAGTTTTACCTTATCAAGTCATCCTGTAAATAAGTTTGTTTGTGCTGTCCTCAAGTAAAGTCCATTCAATCCGGACCTGCTACGCTAAAAACATAACAATAATTATAATTTCTTTTAAACTTTCATTTAACCTGCTATTATTTTTATTTTTATTTTTATTTTACCTGGTAACCATTTCTACCTGATCAATAAAGTTTTGGATCTCGACCGATTTTGAGAGGAAATAACGGCTATGATGTCATAGTTCTTCGTCATCCTTTTAAAAACGCATCTTCTGTCAAAGAAGTATACACAATAATAAAGCAATACTGGTAAAAGCGGGTGAAATATTTTAGAAAGATTTCTGCTTTCAAAGAAACCTACATAATAATAATGCAATACTGGCAAAATCAGATAAAAATAGTTTTGCCCTTAAATTTTGGGGATATCAAAACATCCTATTCAAAACAAGATCATGTTCTGACGAAATGAAAATAAAAATCCTCTCGGCTAACTAGAAGGCAAAGGCAGATTTCTTTACATCTAAGTTACTATCTGGCGACATAAATCAAGTAAATCAACTGATCATAAATCAACATAAATAATATCATAATAATTCTCCATAATCTCTCTATCAGAAAATGATAGAGAGATTATGGAGTTTCACTATATTCTCGAGATCTTATACCTCTTGATTATAACTAATCTTAATACGAAGTTCAATTTATAATGTTACATTGTTAGAATAAAATGACGCGTAATTATGTACAATCGGCGAGAATACTTTTCGTTTTACAGATTTGTAAGGAATTGAAAAGATCCAGGAAAAGTTATCTAATTTTCAGAATTATCTAAACTGCATCTCAGAAGAAGTATTAATACGTTCGCTGCAGTGATTTACGACATCTAATTCAGATAAACTATCTAATTAGAACTAACCTTTCTTTGCCGTATCTTAATTGTAGAAAAGAGATCATCCAATCAGATAGCAGTTGTGAGTTGATTAGAAAGAAAGTATGAATATCAGGGCCTCAAGTGAAGTCAATTTGTTGAAACATTAACAATATTGCAAATGTGCAAGGCATTAAGATAAGGGCGATATACTATCCCTTCCCACGGCTCGTTTTGGTGATGTTTAGTCATTATAAGATAAATTTGGAAGCAATGGATTATTTGTCATTTTCGATGGAAATTGCCAATTACATTTAGGGTTTTATTTTTAAAAATTGAATTTGCCAGCGGAAGATTTTTAAAATAGAAACAGCTAAACGGTTTTCTTAAATTAATACAATTGCGTAAGTTAGAAAGAAATTTGTTATAAAACATTGATTGAAGGGGAATATTTTTTATTCTTAAATTTGCCATGGGGAGGGAGACTTGTAAAATAGCAATAGCTGAACGGTTCTCTGAAATTAAGGCTTAAGGAAAGAAGTTTGATACGAAATGTTTATTTAAAGGGAATATTTTTTTAATATTTTATTTTACTGGAAATATATTTGACATAACAGTAATTTAATCTTCTAATAAAGTCACCTTAAAAAGCAAAAAAGATAAAAATGAAATCTGCCATGCATATTTCAATGTATCATGTCAGAACATAATTTCTTGAACGGCCAATCATTGAAAATGTTTTACTTAATTAAATAATCTAATATACTTTTAAAAAGATTTTTATTAATGTTTGAAGAAAACATCTAAAAAAATGGCAGATTTTGCAAAAGTATGGATTAGTCAAACAATTTAAACGGTTTTTTTTAGAAAGATTTTTATTGAAGTTCGAAGAAAGCTTTCATAAAGTTAAAAAATCTTGAAAAAAATCCCCTCAACAAAAAGTGGCAAATTGGAGATTAAAAAGGTTTTTATTTAGAAATTGCAGCCATTTGCCAATATTTTTGAGTCTTCTAAAGCCTATTTTTGATAAAGTTGAAATAGATATTTTCATTTCCTTTCCCACTCAGTTTTGTTGATGCCAAAAACCTCATCCTATTTAACCCTCATTGAAGCACCACGTGCTCGTGCCAGTTACATTATATTTTTATTCATTTTTATCGTTTCATTGAATGAGTCACTTTAGTATTGCAAACGATCCAAAAAACTCTGTCTCGCATTTATTGTTAAAAAAAATATCACATTTCCTATTTATTTTATTTCATATAATCGCGTGCTCAAAATGACATTTTCCTAGGTTTTATTTGCTGTAGTCATTAACTCATTTTTTTAATCAGATTTTTTGTAAATGCAATGGTAATACGTTATTAAAAGCTGTTTTTTTTAGATGTTGGTGCAGATATAAAAGTTTTATTTTTCTCCAACGGATTTTGGTTGACAAAAAATTCAATTAGAATTTTTAGTGGCTAAAATTCAGTTAGAAATTTTAGTGGTCAATATTGGTGGAAAAATATTTGTAAATTTTTAATGGTCAAAATTCAATAAAATTTATTAAAAAATATTCCGTAACATGATACATTTATTTAAAATTCATTTAGCGGATAGCTTTTTTAAACTTGTATCATAGGATAATTCACTTTGGACATTATTTGTTGACAAACCTAGTTAAGCTTATCAATATGTTAGATAAAACCAAAAAATATGTTAAGGTTTCATTTGATGAACGATTTGCTAAGTTTCATAGTTGTACTTTATGTCATCTAAATATTGCATTTCACCTTTATAATTTTCAATTTCCAAAAAAAAAAATTCTTTAAAAAGCATTTGACCTTAAAACAACATCATCAGTTACGGAGCTTTTGATGCAATTCTTCTAATATTAATGAAGAACAAGAATATTTCAAATGATTTATATTCGCTATCACTAAATAAGTACATATCCAATTAAAAAATGGAATAGGAAACTGTTAAAAATTAAAAACGAACGTACTTTTTTTTATAATAATCAAAAACGTTAAGTAATCGAAAGTCACTAAAAGTTACTTTGTTCCTAACGTGCGCATAAAGGAGCTCTAATGCGCTTTATGCGTTTTCCATCAAGTTCAAAAGAAAGAAAAAATAAATGAAGAAAATATGTAAAGTACTAGAAATAAAAGCATACAATGATAGAAAATGAGGGGTGTAAAAAAATGATAGAGTAGCGAAAACGGAAAGTTCGGTTAAGTGTTTTAAAATGCTAATGCTTTATTTTCCATCATTTTTTTCCTGTTACCAACATGTCCATTATAGGATGATGCTACTTACGCATTTTTTGTTGCCCAAGCTTTCAAAATTTATCAAAATGTGTAATAAAATGAAAATAATGGTAATGTTTCATTTTGCTGGCCAATTTAGTAAACTTTATTGAAAATTTAATAAATGTTATGGAATTATTCTAAATTACCAAAATGCTGCCTCAAATATTTGAAAATTTCAAGTTAATATATACTACCATTGTAAATGGGAAAGTTTGGATGGATGGATGATGTTAGTCAACCACGTTAGAAAAGTTGAATAAAATTAGACGAAATTTAGCACCGAGATATATTCTAGAATAGAACATAGGTTAATATTTATTCCGGTTAACAGAGCGGTTAATTTTTTATTAATTAAAAACTAACTTTCTAGCCAATAAATCTTTATTTTTCGTCAAATGAGTAAGGCTTAACATATTTTCGATCGGTTATTTCAAACGATTCTGTTTATTTTCTTAGAGTTTGATACATTTAAAATTAAAAATTGTTAATTAATCGATCTTTCGAATTCATTCTCAAATACTTTAGAATTAAAATATAGGTACTTTTCTGTTAGCCAAGAGCAAGCGGAAAATTGCCAAAGAAATTTGGCCGATTTTTACATTATTTGGCGATTTTTCGCTTTAAAAACGCTGTAAGAAATTTTCGGAATTCTACAATTTTTGGCTATTTTTTGTTTACACTCAGCTAAAATAAAACCACCAGAATAAAACATAATAAAGGGTATTATAAATGTTTAACCCATAAAACGATTTTGAATAATTGGTTTACTGTTTTGTTTTATTTCGGGTACATACTGTAAATAGATTATTTTTAGGTTAGTTGTGTGGGCTAAGCTTTGATAAACAACCATTTGGTGCTATGTGAAGTGGTAATTTTTCGATAATGCTTTATTTGGGTCAAAATTTTCACCATTTTTTATATTATTGTAATTTGATCTTTCCGGCTCATTTTTCTTGATTATTTCGTTCTGTACGAATTCATTTCGCCTACTTTAATTATTTTCGATTCAACTTTTTTACGTGCATTCCATTTTTCAGAATTTATTGATTTTTTTATATTTTTGTTAATTTGCCGTTCGTCGAAACCTTACGATTGGAAACGTTATTGCTGCCGTTAGGGTTACATTTAGACATTTTGCAAATATTTGGCTATAAACTATTGCTTTTTTTGTCAAAAATTATTTTCAATAGCATTATAATGATAGGGTTTGATGCCATTTTACATTGTGATCAGACCGCCAGTTCTCATGCATATACATAAAAAGTTCCACGCGTACGAAGTCGCGGGTAAAAGCTAGTATACAAATAAACTTCCTTTAAATGAATCTAACTTGACAGAAACTGCTGAGGAAATATTTCTTTCATTAATAAAATACAAAAATATTTCGGCTGATTCATATTCGCTACTACTAAATAAGTACATCTTCAAACAAGAAATCCAAACAGACACTGTTAAAAATTAAAAACGAACGTTCATTTTTTCGTGCTCATCAAAAACGTTAAGTAATCGAAAGTCTCTTAAAGTTACTTTGTTCTTAACGTGCGCATAAATGAGCACTAATGCGCTTTATGCGTTTTCCATCAAGCGCAAAAGGAAAGAAAAGTAAATGAAGAAAATATGTAAAGTACCAGAAATAAAAGCAGACAATGATAGAAAATGAAAGGTGCAGAGAATGGTAAAACAGATGAAACGGAAAGGTTCTGTTAAGTGCTTTAAAATGCTAATGTTGTATTTCCCCTCGTTTTTTCCTGTCAACAGCTCTCAATCTTTGATCCTTTTCCACACCCAACAGGAAGTTCGATTTTGAATAAATAATCATGGGCAATAAAGGGGTATGTAATTTTGGGTTTCAACTGGAATATTTATGGCTTGCGCAGGCACACATTCTGCAAGCTAACCCAAACTAAACGTGAACTGAAAATCTGAATTGATTAAGTTCTTGAAACTATAACTCATAAGTTCGTTTCAGTACTTCTATTTCGCAGACTGGATATTCTGTATGAATTATGATACTAGTTACGGGAAGATGCATCCTGAAACGTTTGGATCGTAATTGGCCATGGAACATTGACTCTGAATATTTTTAAGTTATTTTTGTCCCTGTTTTCTTTTATAGTATTGTAAGGAATATTTTTAAAATGGCAATGCTTAAGTTATGCGACTGTTGAAAACATGAGCTTAGATGAAAAATAGCATTTTTTTCTTTAAAAAAAGTACTTTTTATCGTTTTTAATGATATCTTTATTTTGTCTCTTCATCAATTATAAGTACGGTGACCATATTTTTTCGGAGAAAATAAAGGACACTTGTAACGTGACATGAGGGGGGGTATGGTAATTTAAATTCGTGCTCAATAATTTTGTGTTAGGGGTGGGGGTTTGTGCGTTCGTGTGACGTCACAAATGTTAATTTGGGGTCTTCCAAGGTGTGACAAATTGTGACATGGGGATTGGGGATGGGCAGGGTCAAAATTATGTCAAATATTGCGATCATTTATGGACGCCTCCTAATAAAAAAAAATTCCAAAAACTTAGTAATTCAAAAGGTTTATTAAAACAATAGAAGCAGACATTAATATGTTCAACGAGTTTTAAATAATGTAATATGTAAATATAGGATATTAAATAATTTATTGCTCATACTTTCCAGATGTATGGATTTTTCGCAAAAGTGCCGGTTCACGCTTCAAAAAGTCGTGAAATTCAAGGCAATTCATTTCAAAGTTAAATTTTACAGAAAACCAATTTGAGAAATTCGATTTTGAGACGATTTCTCAAAATAAAGGACAATATGCTTATTTCAGGAAATAAATAAAGTTAGAGGACAGAGCCTTCAAATAAAGGACTGTCCTCTGAAATAAAGGACGTCTGGTCACCGTAATTATAAGCCATGTTACAGCAAACTATTGACATGTAAGTGACGCTTACCTATATGTATTAAAAAAATTTGTATACATTTTCTGAAAAATGAGGTTTTTCACATTTCTAATGTACAAGTATTATCATAACTCAAAAAATAATCAGAATTTCTTAATATAATTTTTAATTAGGTACGGTTATGTTTTACAGAATGTAATGAAGTATGGATTTCATATTTAATGCTCTAGAAATGGTTTTCTAATTGTTTAATGTAAACATTGTTAAAAAAATTCCAAAACTTCATACATCATTTCATATACTGAGCACAAAATTTTTTTTGAACATAATTCCTAGATGATAGTTAAAAAATAATAGTTATGATGATAATTGTGATTTAATAATTTTGATGATAACTAATTATGATTTAATAATGATGATGATTGTTAGTTATGATTTAATAGGTATGAGGATATATAATTTTTAATAAGGTACGGTTATGTTTTGCAGAATATAATGAAATATGGATTTAATACTGAATGCTCTAGAAGTGGTTTTCTGATTGTTTAATGTAACATTGATGAAAAAATTCCAAAATTTCATATATTGAGCACAGAAATTTTATTTTTTAACATAACTCTTAGATGATAGTTATGAATTAGTTATGATGATAATTATGATTTCATAATTATGATGATAACTAGTTATGATTTAATAATGATGATGAGTGTTAGTTAGGATTTAATAGGTATGAGGATATATAATTTTTAATTGGGTACGGTTATGTTTTGAAGATTGTAACGAAATATGGATTTAATATAGAATGCTCTAAAAGTGGCTTTCTAATTATTTAATGTAAACATTATTGAAAAAATTCCAAAATTTCATATATAATTTCATATATTGAACACAAAAATTTTATTTTTGAACATAATTCTTAGATGATAAGTATGAATTAATAATTGTGATGATAATTATAATGTAATAATTATGATGATCGTTGGTTATTATTTAATAGGTATGATGATAGTTAGAATTTAATAGTATTGATGATAGTCATAAGTTAATATTTATGATGATAGTTAGTTAGGAATTAATAGTTATGATAATAATTATGATTTAATAACTATGATGATCGTTAGTTGTGATTTAATAGGTATGAGGGTGGTTAGGATTTAATAGTTATGATAATAGTTAGTTAGGAATTAATAGTTATGATGATAATTATGGTTTAATAATTATGATGATCATTAGTTATGATTTAATAGGTATGAGGATAGTTAGGATTTATTAGTATCTATGATAGTTATAATTTAATAGTTACGATGATAGTTAGTTATGAATTAATAGTTATGTGGTAGTTGTGAATTAATAGTTATGATGATAGTTAGCTATGAATTAATAGTTATGAAGACAGTTAGTCATGGATATAATTCTTAGTTTATACATGCATTAAATATGAAGAATTGTAAAAAAAAATTACCTTAGAACCAAAGCCTGACTAAGGCAGGGACATATGAGCAGTTGCCACTGGTCCCCACATAACAGGGGGTCCCCAAATCGGAAAGAAAATTTATTTTACATTTTCTTCTTTACTGAACTTTTTAAAACAAAATATCAGTACTGCAGTATAAAATCCATCAGTTTTATGTTAGCTTCTTCATTAATCTATCGAATGAACACAAAAAAAATGTATGTTTCATAAATCCATGGCATTATAGGGCAGAATTCAGCTAAATTTTCACAATTCCAATGAGCAATCAAAAGTCTGTATTTTTACATATCGCAAAATGCGATATGTTTAGAAAACTGTGGGCTTCTGATTGGCTTATTGAACCATAGTAATTGCGAAAGTTTAGTTGAATTTCTTCCTAATTTCAGAAAAGATACGAATTTTTCGCCGTTAGATGACCTAGTTAACGATCAGAAAACTGCATTCGCAATGTGTTCTTAATTTAATTCAGTTAATGGAAAGAAAATATTAAATTAGTTGAAATAACATTGCTTTCCAAAACCAAAAAATAACAAAAGTAAGGGACATTTCCCTCCCATCTTTTCTTTTAAGTTTTGCATGCTATAATTAATTGAATATAAATATATATCCACATTAAATGCAAAATTTATCTTTAATACATGTATATTAAAATTATCGTTTTACTTTTGAAAAAAATTGATTAAAATTATCTTTTTAATTTGAATAACGAATCATTCTGGACATTTTTCATTCTGTTAGAATAAATATTCGACCTTTGATGTTCCAATATTTATCGTTATGATGTTCCAATTTAAGTAGTTTTATGTTATTACATTGGTTAATGTTGATATTTCGAAATATAACTTCAATATTTATCCTAACTTTTGTTTCAAAAGGATTAGAGTAAGTAATAATAACATTGGAGTACATTCGAACAAATTTGGAGCGCCTGGAACATTTTTTCATTAACGTTATTGATCGCTAATATTATATATCAACCCCCTAGCTCAAAAATAAATTAATATGATGCATTAAAATTTTGTTTGTCATCTCCTTTAGTGTTATTCTAAATGCCTGTAAAATTTCAAATTGCAAAGGCGAAAATTACAAAAAGCCATTTTAAAGATCCCTGGTGGTCCTTAAATTTAATGGTTAAATGGGGTACTTTGAGTTGAGACAAAGAATGTTTTTAGTCTTAAATTTAAAAAGTATTTTGAAGTAATTAACAAAAAATTACCATAGGCAAATTCTATGTACGATTTTTCATTATTAAAATAAGGAAACAGAGGGGACCTTCCAAAGACTTTTTTGCCTGAGATCCCAATTAAGCTAATTCGAGCCCTGTCTGGAACAATCTTAGTTTTTGTAAATAAATGCTAAGATTTACATTAAAATATGCTTATATATAAAATATGCAGTTCAAAAGCTTCTTATATATTTAGATTATTTCTTTTCTGTTCATCATTTTATCCTTAAATTATTTTTTTTAATAACGTCACATATATATATATATATTTGCATAATCTCCTCCGAACCTAATTGGATAAATTAAATATCAAAAAAAATCGCGTTACTTAAATAAAGAACTGCAAATTTTTATGTTCTGATTTACAAAATATAGAAAGAAAACATTATATTCATACATTGGAAAATTGGAACTAACAGATCTGAGATCTTAATTTGATCAGAGATCTTAATGACAAAAATTAACCAAATAAAGTCAAGAACGATAATACAAACATTTAAAAGAATTCAGATGTTTCGCAGCTCATAACACTATTGAATGTCTGGCATAAAACATACATTACGCTGTGGATTTGTTACCGGGACATTACAAAATCAGACATTCTATAGAATGCCTGGACATTATATATATAAAGCTTAAATCTAATCGGTAATAATCCTTATATATAAGTGGTAATTCCTCGCATATAAGTGATAATTCCTTGTATATAAGTGGTAGTTCCTCGTGTATAAGTCATAATTCCTTGTATATAAGTGGTAATTCCT
>JAOUZG010004552.1:3297122-3310649 GCA_026289955.1 Argiope argentata | reverse complement strand
ATATATATATATATATATATATATATATATATATATATATATATATAATGAAAAACCCATTTAAATAATTTGCTTAGAACAAATAGCGGAGTCGTGGCCGAAATCATGGAGAAGACAGGTCTAATTTTTAAGTTCTTTTTATTCCACCACGGGAGCAGGCATTATTTACAAGCGAAGGCGACGTGGACAACACAGAACAAAAAACGAATTGACAAATAAGTTTAGTGTAAGTGGCGAATAATAATGATTGTAAAGAATTGTTAGAATTTAATTGCGAAAATGAATGGAGTGGAATTATATGCAACGATGTTTTTTTTCTTATAGTTTTAGACAAAAAAGCGCAGTAAAATACATTTATATTCACGATTATTAACGAGTATTGAGAATTTTTTTCAACTTTTCCTTACTTTTACTTATATATATTTTTTAATTACCCTTACGTTCACGATTAGAATATCTTTTAAATTCTTCTTATTATATGCTATCTAACTTCCTTAAACAAATGGAAATGTCACTTCTCAATTTAAAAAATTATGAATATTTTTACCCCCTCTTAATTATGATATGATTATAGAAAGCCCGCTGGGCAAGTGTATGGTAAAAAGTCTAACAAATTCTATAAGAGATTCTAAAGCCATATTCCACCTGAAAATGTAAACAAACGAACGAAATTACCAAGCTCAAAAATGTACACAAACATAGCACTTGAAAATTCTACAGCGTAATCGTAGCAAAAAGATAATTCATTTCTTTGACAGATTGCAGTTAACTCCTTTTTTTTCTGTAGTCTTCTCGATAGGATATCGTCAAAATTTCAGCATGTTCAAGAATATTTTATCGTGAAATTCACCAAATGGTCGCCAAGTTTGCTGTCAAGTCCAAGGAACATGGACTCGATTTTTATTCGACATCCTTCTGAGTTCTTCTCTGCTGTATGATTGACTCAAAATAATTACATATTCATAACAATACATTTCTCTAACAATCAAATCATACTAATACATATATTGACATTTAATGCCTGTGTGAATACAATTCTTTCTTTCTTCATTTGAAGAAAGCTTTAACCAACTTTCGTCTAATTATCTTCCCTTATTTATATTAATAAAAATGGAACTCGAAATGCGTTGCTAAGCGCAAAACTAGAGAACGGCTCGACCGATTCGGCTAATTTTTATTTTAATATTTTCGTTTAGACACGAGGATGGTTCTTATGGAGAGAAAAAATGAAAAAAACTGCGAGGAAAATAGTTAAAACGACACTTTTCTTATATTCCCGCCAAAAATTTTCATTTCCTTCCCCCACACCGAGTCAGATAGCAGGAAGTAATAAATTATCATTTGTTTAGAAAGAAATGTGCGAAGTCAGTTGGTTTTCATTCAAAGATAACGGGATGTTTAAAAAAGAAAGAAAATAGTTGCTTTTATTATTAGTCTGTATGAATATTTAATCTATGCCTGCTCAAAATAAAGTTTGGGCAGGGAAGAAAAAAAGAATAACAAAGTGAAAATAGGGTTTGTAGAAACAAAATTAGTGAAGAAAAAAAATGATAGAAAAAGAAAAGAAGGGGGTGGGTTTGTCACCATTATTTTCTCTGTGCGCGGCATTTTCCAAGCTGTTTTTAAACTTTCGCATCTCTTGAAAAGCAATTTTGTCTTTATTTGTTTAGTGTGTTTACATTTATGAAAATTTGAATCTCATTATTCTATAAAAGCGTATAATTTTAGACCTTTCCCTCCACCATGTAAATAAAATATCAATTCTGGGACAATCATTGCTCGGATAGAAAGAGAAAGATGAGTAGTACAATGAACTGAACATCAGAAGAAAATAATACTATAAATGAATTATATGATTATCAAAATTTGTTTGGTTTAAAAATATTTTGGTGAAAAACCTGTTATGAGACAAAGCTACATAAAATATATTATGGAAATTTTAGCGAGCATTAATACTGGCGAACCGACTGGTCGCCAAAGGCGGCTAGTTCGAAATAAATTTGTCTGTCGAGTGGACCTGGTAGAAAAGTCTTGGCTTCTATACTGAAATTTTCATGGCTCAATCGCGAATAGTGTACTTATGAAAATTTGAAGAGAGGAATACCAGGCATTATAGAGTCCTTGCCATAAGGCAAGGTTTTATATTGATGTTGATGTTTGCACTTTTTCGAAACTAGATTTTCAAGCAACTAACTGTAAGTTTCAGCTCAGTATTGTGACAACTTCTTAAATAGATTAATATTCTTTATTTAGTTAAAATTAAGGGAAAATATTTTAAACTCGACAAAAAAATTTCTGAATTTCCGAAAATTCTCGTCGAAATAGATATTTGCATATTTTGCTTGTTCGTTGTATTTGCGTTGCAAGTTCCATTAATAGCAACAACAACATATATAAAATGTTATGTTAAACTCTAATCTCAATTGTAATTAATTTCCAAAGCTCTCCCTTAAATTAGCCCATAGGAATTCCATTCTAAAATGTTCTATTATCTCCTGATCCATTCTACTTTTTCTATTTAATAAATCAAATGAAGCTATGTAAAGATAATCCGTCATTGACTCCAGGTGCCGAGTGGATGGATAATAAATCATTGATGTAAATAGATTCTCTTAAAAAATTCCTGCGTTTCTCTTGTCAAAGGTCAACACAAGGTCAACACGCGTGAGAATTCCTGTCAGGTATCACGTCTTCCTCTTGATCTGTGTGCCCCGGATTCGAGTACCGGTTAGGGCATGATTGTTTTTCTTTGTTCTATCTTTGAGGCGATGGTTAATTTTCTGTGTTCTATCTGTGCAAGTGAATGTGATAAGTGTGCAGCTTAAGTCGTACTCTTCGCCCTAGTTGGTGCTACTTGAAACAAGAGGCGCTTATTTCGGCTTATATCCGCTGATGCGTCAGGCTTGTCCATGGCAAGTGCCATTACTAACAACAACAACAAATTATTTATATCCATAAATCGATGCATAATAAATCTATACTCGCTGCACAACTAAATTGCACTCACTCTATGATTATATCAGTATGGATATTGTTACAAGCGAGCGAACTTCTCCTGGAAGCGCGGAGGGGAGAGCGATTGGTAACGGCGTCAATGAGCTTGGCGCCAACTGGGTTGGTTTGGCGAAAGGAATAGTCTGGCAGCCGCTGGATTTCTCTCGGTGATTTCCGAAGCCTCTCGGCTCTTTTGCCTGGCTATATAAGGGACGGGCTACCACATTCGGCAGTTCTTCTCTCAAGGAAGAGAAGCGTTTCGCTGGACTAGCGGATTTTCGCTTGCTACTAGTGAGTTGCTGTTAATGTTCCTGCGTCTGCTGTTAACGTTGTGTTATTGAACTCGCTGAGGTTTACTGTTGCTGTGCTATACTATAGCTGTTTTGCAAACTGTGTTTATAGTGCGTAAGGCTTGCTATTTACGCTGTAAGTGACTGATTACTGCTGGATTGTGTTTTCTGTAGTTTTACTTTATCAAGTCATCCTGTAAATAGCTGTAAATAAATTTGTTTGTGCTGTCTTCATATAAAGTCCATTAAATCCGAACCCGCTACGCTAAAAACGTAACAATATTATTAACAGAAAGAAGTCAGTCTGTCTGACTTCCAGTTCCGCTGTCTGAGCGGGGGGGAGTCAGAATAAGTTTATAACTCCAATGATTCTATAAAAGACACCCACTTTATACAGAGCATCATACGACCGCCTGGCCCCGTTTGATATTCTACCCAACCAATTTGGCCAAGACACTGCCGCCGCGGTGGGGGGGGGGGAGCAAAAATAGATAAAACTTTGTAACGAATGCGGTTTTTCCACAAGAACGGGGGTGGGAGGGGGAGGTTCGGTCGTGAGGAATGGAGACAGCCATCATTCCCGAAAAGTTGAACATTCCCAGAAACGTCTCTGGGATCGCATTCCGGAGAAATACGCTCTGCAATCGATGAGCACCAAATGAACATCCAGAAGGAATTCAAATAGGGTGGCGACGAACAGACGCCGGCCTTTGTATTCCATTCCGCATTCTTCCCCCGCAACATAAAAGTTCGATCATGGAATGCGTAACAAATGATTGTTTGTCTTGCATGCGCTCGCTAGATCGACCGAGTCGGAATTTCACCCTGGATTTGGGGTTATTCACAATGGATATGGGGTCCGTGATTGGATTGGCGCTAAGTGGCTAGATCCAGAAAAAAGCAATTGACTTTTTTTGTATTTATTTTTTCTTTGTGTCATCTCCTGCCTTTGGAATCGTTTTCTAAATTTCTTTTTTACATTTTTTGTTGGCAATGCCTCGTATTAGACCTTTATAGAGATTTCTCGTTTTCAATATCAGTTTATTTTGCCGAAAATCTGGAAATTGAGTCATAAAAGTTCAAAGAGTCTGTCAATCAAAATTGATTCTTTTTATGCATTGGCCGTTGTTTTTTTAATGAAAATTTCACTTATTCTTAAGCAGAATATCCATAGTGAATTACTAAAATGTAATTCGACATTAAATATTTTACAATACACAAAATATTTAGTTTATCAATATTAATATATTAGATTTTTAGCACTTTTCCGATGAAATGTTTCAACTATTATTTCATTTACTAATACTTTTTCCCGTACTTTTGCTCTCAGTATTTGTAGGAGTGATTTACTTTTGTAGCCTGATTCTAAAATATACTATGGTTAGCAATAAATATAAAAGCAATAAGCTGTTGTTTTTTAATGAAAATTTCACTTATTCTTAAGCAGAATATCCATAGTGAATTATTAAAACGTAATTCAACATTAAATATTTTACAGTGCTTAAAATATTAATATATCTTCAGATTTTAGCTCTTTTCCGATAAAATATCTCAACTATTATTTCATTTACTAATATTTTTTACGTAATTTAGCTTTCAGTATTTGTACATGCTATAAGAGTAGTGATTTACTCTTATAGCAAGATTCTAATATATATTATGGTTAGCAATAAATATAAATGCTATAAAATTTTATTTTATTTGTTTCTGAAAATCTGAATTTCATAAGATTCACTTTTCAGTCAATAAAAAATAAAATCCTATCGAATATAATTGAATATTGATAACAAATTGACATCGATTATTATAGATAGAATATTATTTAATATTTTATCGGATTTATTGACATAAATTGTAAATTTGATATTTGTATATATTTTGAAATAAGAGGATAACGGGATAAAATGAATTAAAAGAGTTTACAGATAATTAATTCCACTCTATCTGCAAAGGGGAACACAATGAAATGCTTAAATAAATAAATCCACCTGTTAGAATCAAAATTATAGGCAATGGAGGAATATTTAAATCAGCAATCTTCGGATATATTTATTTACTGATTTCAGTTTCTCTATTGAAGCTATTTCTGAGAAAGTTATATCTTCGAAGTTATA
Organism: Argiope argentata; assembly: GCA_026289955.1. Classification (NCBI taxonomy): domain Eukaryota; kingdom Metazoa; phylum Arthropoda; class Arachnida; order Araneae; family Araneidae; genus Argiope; species Argiope argentata. The sequence goes on along the minus strand of JAOUZG010004552.1, from coordinate 3,305,251 downwards.
TCTTCTAGTGATTCCTCCTCTCTAAGTAATGTTTGCTGTATGATTTTTTAGGTGAAGCAAGTTTTTGCAAATATGAAACAGTAACTTTTCAGTAAAAAGTTATTTTAGGTAATTTAGGTAATTAGTTATTTAAGTTTTAAGTTTAGATAAATTATTTTCTTTTTTTCACTTCTAATACCTTTTTTTACGATTTTTTAACTTATCTATAAATATTTTTTTTTCTTCTTTATTTTGGAAATCTTATTGTGTAAATGCTTTTCTCTACAAAAGGTGTTTAGACTTCTGAAAATGATCAACGGAAAATATGATCAGTGTTTATTTATTTTTATACATAATAATAGAATAGGAATAAACAATTTAAAAGCTTATTAAGAATTTTTTAATATAATGTTAATTTTATTTTAAAAGTGAATATTTTTTTATAACATAGCAATCATTTAATCAATGTGCGACTGTGTTCTGAAAAAATTAGTTCACAATACTTTTATTCATTCGCTTCTTCACACTTTCTGACTTCATTATGCTGCACTGCGAGCTTTTACTTTCACAGAAAATAGTTCCTAATAGATGAAAATCGCATTACTCTTTCATTTCTTACTATTAGTTCACACTCTCCTTATATGTATCTTGTTCAAATTTTCAATCATTAATAAAATACTTTTTATTCGTCCACTCAAGTTCAAATACATTTTTTAAAACCTGTAGTGGATGACACTCAATGTTAATGCAGTTTTTTCAAATATAAATTCATTTATTAAATTTAAATAATTTTAATGCTTTAGAGTTTTAGAAGTTTGTAATGAAAATTGAAATCTACAGGCAGTAGCTCAATTGGTAAAATGTAAGGATTTAAACATTTTCCACGTCAAGGTGAAGAATGCGATTACAATTCTTGCGAAAAATCAATAATTTTTTGATAAATTATTCAGATTAATTGCAATTATTTAATAAAAAGTAATTAAAATAAAAAATTTCTTCTTTGACCAAAGTAGGAATTGATTTTATTTTTTTATATTACTTGTTTAAAATCAAAAGGAATAAAAGTCAATGAAGCAGTTCGCGCCCATAACTTCAAAAAAAATTTGTTTGTGAAAACGTACTTTGAATGGAAGGAATAAAAAACGAGGTAACAAAAGGCAAATCAATATAAACAAAATTAAAAAAAATGAAATTACGAAAATACAAAGTACAAATATTACTACAAAAGTGCAAGGCAGATATATAATAAAGAAAATACAAAGTAAAGCCGAAGAAGAAGAAGAAAAATTATTATAGATTATGAACGATGGAGATAATTCATGTGAAATTGATGCTCGAAAGGTTGCAATTCTAGAAACACTATGGAAATAAATAGATCATCAATCAATATTAAAATTAGAAATAAAATATAAAGCAATAGCCAAGTCATTAATCACTTATCCGTGGACGAAATTAATGTCTCTCCTAATGTTAATGATTTATCTTGATCCATTTTTTTCCTTTTGGCAGTTTTGTTAGGATGTACGTTTTTATTTATTTATTGTGATATATATTTGCTAGAACGAATCCTATGTGCATACTGTTGTTTAAGCAAATGCTGAAATGTTAATAAGTATTATTATATTATAGTGAATATAATAAAATAAACACAAACCTCATCAATTATTCTTGACAAAGTATTGTTGCATATATATCCCAAAATCTGTTCATGTGTTGTGCTGTGAAAAGTCTAATAATCTCGGTGAAGTAAAACGATGCTCTATTCAACTTTAAAATACAAAATTCAGATAACAAAATAAAGACGGAGCCTACACAAAACAGAATTTGCCCTAAACAGTGACATACAAGTATAAAATAGTTATTAAAGAACCGAAATAACACGAAATGCTGAGTGGAAATTTACCTCGCTTGGTTATCCATTTGAGCTCAGCTCGATTACTCGTGTTAACTAGACTATAAACTAACTCGACTGGCTCACTTCGATTCTGTCTTTCAACTTTTTATAGTTTGTGAAACAGAAAATAGAATTTTCTGGAACAAGTGCTGGAACTCGAGTCCAAAAGAGATATCGTCAAGATTCACGAATATTTTAGATCCTTCATTTTAGTCATCGAACTCATCAATATTGTCACGAAATCACTAAAGGGTTGCCAATTAGCCTCTAAGAATGTATTTACGTATCCAATATCCATTTAACATCCATTACAGCTATCGGTAAAACTATCGGCATTACTAGAAGGCACTGAGCAAGGAAGGAATATTACCACAGCTTAACAATATTGATATTGTTCTAATATTTTACAATTTCTAGAATATGTATTTTTTTACAAATTTATTATGCTGCAATTAGAATAATAATATTTTTAAGCCAATTGACTGCTGTCTCTCCTCAGCCAACAGAAATTCGTTGCTCCTGTTAGAAACTAAAAAACGAAATTTATATGGATAGATATGGATTACGGGCTGAATCATGGAAGTATAAGCATTAAAATAGCACTTTGAATTCATAATGCAAGTATTCTAAGCCTTCTAATGTGTTTCTGATTCATAGATGAAAACTTATCAATTGTATCGCATGAGATAATCTATAATAAGTTTTATAGATGTGTATTCGATCGTTTGCAGAAGCCATATCTGTGGCATAGGATAATGAAGGAGGTTTACATTAGTATCCAATCACTTCACAAATATTAGTCAATAGCCTTCATTGCACGGTCAGCATGGATTTAATAATCAATGACCCATGCATAATTGGATGAGATAATGATCCGAAAATATATTGCGGAGATAATGCGCGCTATGAATTACGCAGGTATGCATTATAATGTTTAGGATGTAAAATTGGATTCATTTGAATTCAAAGGCGGCCATATACAGAATCGATAGAAAAAGGCTATAAAATACTACACAAACTGCCATATACCTCACTGTTTGGGGGAAAGAAAAAGCAAATGGTGCTCTTTTTATTTGTAACAAAAAGCTGTATTGGATAGTAATAGTTATGAATTATTTTTAATAAATATAAATGTCTAACCTCTTCGCAACGCGTTCATTGCATTCAAGTGAAACTTCAGGGCCGGAATAGCGTGGTTCGCAGGGCATTGGATTCGGATCCCTTGAGTTGCGAGTTCGAATCCGCCAGCTGAAGACTCTCCATGTTTGTGGTGGCTGGAGCAAGTTAAATTGCTTGTGGTCACAAAGCCCACCAAGTCGGGAGTAATACCATTGGGGGTACTGGGTCAGAAGTGATCGTTTCTGTTCCATATCTATGTTACGATCTGTGGATGAATGAATGAAATGCATGAATAAAGTTGGTCTCGTAAAAAGGGTTTGTGTTGTTGTTGTTACTTATGGCACTTGCCATGAACAAGCCCACCGCTGATACAGCAGTAGAGTAGTAAGGAGCGTCTCTTGTTTTTGAAGTAACGCCAACTAGGGCCAAGAGTACGACTTAGCTGGCCACATTTGCTTGCACATCCCCTTTTTACAGGGGAGGCACAGTCATACATCTCACAGATAGCACACAGAAGAACAACCATACCCGAACAGGGAATCAAACCCGGGACTCACAGAAAACGAGGAAGACGCACTACCTCTGTGCCAGAAAGCCGACAAAAAGGGTTTGTAACGTGTGTCATACTTCTTCCCTCGGGTGCTTAGGAGTACATACCCTCAGAAGCTATCCCCCGGTGGGAGTCCTTCAATATGTGAATGAGAGGCTTCCGGTGTGGTGATTGGATCTCGCCACATTGGTGGGTGCACTAATAGGTGAAGGTGGCTCCTCCCATCGATGATGGGACGTGCTTCCTACGGGAAGGGTTGAACCGTAGCCGGTGATGGCCCTTAGGACTCAGCCACAGTTCCCACCAATGTTGTTGTTTCAGTCTTATGGTTTAAATCTGTGTGCCATCGGGCGGGTCAGAGAGTCTGCTATAACTTATCCTCAGAAACTACAGCATCCCTCTTTCCGTTGTTAAGCGGAATTCGAGAACAACAACAACAAGTGAAACTGCTGAAGACCGTGGCTCGCTTCAAGCATTTATCTGCAGTTTAAAACACTTTATAAATGTTGACTTGATTGAATTTTTATATTTGTTTGTTCTAATCTGTACAGAGATATTTGCTCTATCATATTATAGTATACAGAGTATATATACTAATAATATACACTAATCTAATGCAATTAGTATGCAGATATGTACAGGGGAAACAACACTATATGTAGCGAAAAACTGATGAGCACCGAGGAGAAATTTTCGCGGACAGAAGAGAACGGCGACCGGACAAAAGAAGGGAAATTATATTTGAGATCTAGTTTTTTTCCTTAAAAATGAATATTAATTAGTTTATATTTCCTCCCCTTCCACATAGACTTTTTATTTTTCGTAACTATACTGTTGTTGTTTGAACTAATTTCGAAAATAAAAATTCTATAGTAAGCGTAATTTTTTTTTCTTAGACAACTAATTAATCAGTTAACTATTTCGATCTCTCGACATGGATGACTTTGAGACCCCGATAGATTTAGCATCTATCACAGACACAGTATTCGACACGTGGATTCGAACTCGTAGTACAACAAATACGAATCCAACGCCCTACCAACCAGGCTATCACGTTTTAGCAATTGCGCTTACTATAAATAATTGATAAAAAAAAATTACACTAGTGTTGAATTTTTAACGCCAACTGAGGATTCAAAATCAATTGAGGCATCCCAAAATACGTGAATTTTCTACACCAGTTGGGGTAACGCAATACAGATGAGAAGTTTTTCCTTTTCTTTATTCTGTATTATTTTAATTCGAAAGTACTTCAAAAGGAATCCGAAAAATCGATTCATTAACAACGTTTAATTTTTAATGCTTCAAAAATTACGAAAATAAGAAATATCGTTTGAAAAAATCGGCTGAAAACATAAACCTAACCTCAATGGCGTGGGGGAAAAAACTGAATTCTTTTCTTATTTAGCGATGGGGAAATGAAAATTTTTGGCGAGGAAGTTAGTTTTTAGTTAATTAATAAAAATGAATTAATTAATATCTAAAAAAAACTGTATTAAGATCAAATGTCATCCACTACAAGTTTTAAAAAATTTACTTGAACTTGAGAGGAGGATTAAAAAATATTTTCTAAACGATTGAAAATTTGAACTATATATATATATATATATATATATATATATATATTTATATATATATATATATATATATATATAGTGCATTTTAGAACGCTGATATGAAGTGGAATTGAATAATGATCGTTCCCTTGTCCATTATTTAATAAATGCATCTATCAAACAGCCATTAATTGTTTTGTGAATATATCCATAAACAGCACATGTTTTCCGGTATATTATGATCATCAAACATGAACCGTAGTATGAATGATATTATTCTATGGGCTCTAATAAACCTTATTTAGAAACTAGTAGCCATTCCCTTATTATAGTAACGAACAATTCATTGTATAGGAGCATATAATTAAAGTTATATATATTCAGGGCTGTATGTGCATTTAATTAAAGTTGAATCTATTGGGGGGCTGTATGTATCGATAAATATCCAGTAAAAGTTATAAACTGGAAAAACTTTATGTATGTTAGGATGTAAAAAACTGATAGTTTAAAAAAAATTACTTTAAAAAATTCCATTTGAAGATGTATTACTGATAATTATAAAAATTCGACAAAATTTCACGAAATAATAAATGTCTGAAGACAAATAGTATTCAATATGTTGGCCATTACCGTCAAGAATTCTTTGAAATCTCAAAACAATACGCTCAGCAGTTAATAGGAGCAAATTTTTTTTTGCGATGACATTGAGATAAGGGGAAATAATGAATCCCGTTTTATCAAAGTTTTTTTAGTTATACGATTTACGAATTCTTTTATCTAATGGCAATCTTTGAGATTAATTTTTTTTGTTATTCGCCTTTCGCATCTCTTCATGAAGAAGCTTGCCAAATTTCATTATTTTCAAATTAATAGTAATGGATATATTTAACTTTGAGTAGAGTTACATTAATTACGAATGCTCTATCGGGTACTGGAGGCTTTTGAAGTGAAACAAATGTAGATTAGTTTCTTGTGAATGTCTTCCAGGAAGATAACTATTAATGATTTATTGGAATTAAATCAAAATTGGCCCAATTTTACAATGAACAATAGGACATAGTACGATATTTCTTTAACAGGAATCTTTGATCAAGGAATTTAGAACCGCTTGACCAAGTGAAATGAGAACCGATCTGCTATCTAAAAACTCAATTTTCGAAGAGAAACATTTGATTTCCTTTAAGTTCTCTGCATTACATATTTTCTATTTCCAAAGAAAGCTTAACATACAATAAATAAACGTATACAAAACGCAGTTTTGATTATTACCTTAAAGGGTAAAGAGATAATTTTAAAACAATTTTTAATTAATGTTTTGTTAATGGTGGACTCGATAATGGCGAATTATTTGATTCAATTGCCATTGATTAGAGCAGTATTTAAAGTTTTAAAAATTAGGGAAGCATTTTTAATTTTATTTCTGTATTTATATCCATTGTGTTTTTTAAAATATAAATTGTAGATTTTACTAAAGCAGACAACAGTGTGTATTATTATTTAAATTGAATATATACTGTGATGAAATGATATTTAGAAAACTAAAGATATGGAAAATGAAAGCTGATAATTTTTAGTTTTAATCAATTGCTAATGTGAGTAGTCTCAATTACTTTGTGATAAAAGTGTTACCTTATTTTCGCTGTACAAAACTGAAAACCTAGACAAACCTATGAACGACTAAAGTGTCAAGCATTCTTTATCATGTGAAACCATGATGTTGTTTTGATTAGAAGGTTTTGATGTCTCTGAAATTTACGGACAGAAATTTCTTTATCTGCTTTTATCAGTAATGCATTATTATCATACACTGAAGTGACAAAAGTCATGGGATGACTGTTAATATCGTGTCGGTCCTCCTTTTGCCCGGCGAAGTGCAACAACTCGACGTGTCATGGAGTCCACAAGTCGTTGGAAGTCCTCTGCAGGAATATTGAACCATACTGTCTGTATAGACGTCCACAATTGTGAAAGTGTCGATGGTGCAGGAGTTTGGGCACGAACGGACCTTTCGATGATGTCCCATAAATGTTCGATGGGACTCATATCGGGCGATCTAGGTGACCAGATCATGCACTGGAGTTGTCCGGAATGTTCTTCAAACCAATCGCGAACAGTTCTGGCCCGGTGACATGCCGCATTGTCATCCATAAAAATCCCATCGTTGTGTGGGTACGTGAAATCCATGAATGGCTGCAAGTGATCTGCAAGCAGCTGAACATAACCATTTCCAGTCAATGATCGGTTCAGTTGCACCAGAGGACCGAGTCCATGCCATGTAAAAACAGCCCACATCATTATGCGGCCACCACCAGCTTGAACAGTGCCTTGCTGACAGTTTGGGTCCATGGCTTCGTGAGGTCTGCGCCACACTCGAACTCTACCATCAGCTTGTAACAACTGAAATCGTGACTCATCTGACCACGCCACGGTTTTCTACTGGTTTAGGAACCAATCGATATGCTCACGAGCCCAGGAGAGTCGCTTCAGGCGATGTCGTGGTGTCAGTAAAGGCACTCGAGTCGGTCTTCTGCTGTCATAGCCCAAGGAAGACAAATTTCGCCGCACAGTCCTATCGGACACGTCCCTCGTACGTCCCACATTGATTCCTGCAGTTGTTTGACGAAGTGTTGCTTGTCTATTAACATTGACCATTCTACACAGACGTCGGCGGTCTCGGTCGTTAAGTGCAGGTGGCCACCCACTGCGCTGTCCATGATGGGATGTGATGCCTGAAAATTCATACTCTCGGCACACTCTTGACACTGTTGATCTCGGAATGTTGAATTCACTAATGATATCCGCAATGGAATGACCATGCGTCTAGCTCCAACTAACATTCCACGTTCAAAGTCTGTTAATTCTCGTCGTGCCACCATAAATCACGAAAAACCTGTTCACATGAATAACTTGAACACAAATTAAAGCTCTGGAAAACAAACTGCGCATTTATACTTTTTCGCGCGATACTACTGCCATCTGTATATTTGCATATTGCTATCCCATGACTTTTGTCACTTCAGTGTATATGCTT
>JAOUZG010004552.1:3190183-3226852 GCA_026289955.1 Argiope argentata | reverse complement strand
ATATATATATATATATACAGAGAGAGAAAGGGAGGGATAGAGATGGATAGAGAAGTCTCGTCATTGTTTCAAACCAGTTTAAACTGGTTAATGATTAAAATTAATTAAGATAAATAATGACTTAAAAAATAATAACGTTCTCACATGATAACTTGAGATTTGCTATCGTAAATTTCATTTCTTTTTATTTTTAACTTTTTTTATATTACATAGGGCTTTAGTGTAGATGAGCAGGCTATAGATTTAATTTTTGTGCTTCGATGGACTATACTTTTTTATGGAGCTGTCTTTCTATATGAGATCCTTCATAGCGTCTCATCTTTTATCATTTGGTTTCAGCGTTTTGGCAGGATTGAGACCTCAGGCACTTTTTTTTTTACCTTACCGACTTTTAGACTCAAGAAGTCGTAAACTCATACTTAGATATACGAAACAAAGTGGAATTAGAACTCTCATATCAACAAGAATTTCTAGTCCAAACATCTTTTGAAGATATTATGTATATTTAACTCTTTCTAATCGTATGACTTATTGTAAAATATGCACTTTAAACTTGATTTAGATAACTTATAATAAGAACACTGCGACAGAAAAACAATGAAATAGATTTTGCTTAAGCAATTTTGGAATGATTTCAAACGCGAGTTTTTCCACATTCACAAATAAAGCAGTCATTGCAACAAGAATTTTGCTCTTAGTTTAGAATTAATTACAACTATCAATTGATTTACAAAGTAATCTATTGTATTAACTCTGCAATTTTCCTTCAAAACTCTTTGTTTTCTTATCTAGTTACACCGATATAAGGTCATATTTAAATGAATTTTCAAATTACAATGCATATGCAGTTAATAACATATCAAATGAATAGAAAATTTTAAAATGTGATTAAATCTTGTAAAGAGTTGAATACTAGATAAAAATTTATTAAGTCTGTTAGCTTTAATAAGAAAATTATTCTGTAATGTTGGAATCTGATTCATGAAATTAAAATTTTAACTCATGTGTTTTGTGAGAATAATTAAAATTTTTCTTTCTCTAATTCATTCGTCGATCGTATTAAAAGATGATTCGTTTTTTTAATGTTATAATTTATAAATCGGGTCAACGATACCATGCTTATCAAACTAGTTTTTGAATAATTAAATTTTCGAAGCAACTTTTTTTTCTTTTTTTTAATTGTGAGCAATGGAAGTTGTTTGCTTTTTTTTTCTCTTTAATGGTTCTTTCAGATTTATCAAATGTTAGAAATTTTTAGTTTAGAATTTTACATGATGTAACCATTTTTTTGGAGAGAAAGATATATATAATGGCATTGCTTTTAACGTCCTTCAGTGGCCAAAGTGGAGAGTAAATCATCGTATTGAAAATCAATGTGATATTACATCTTTTGAAGACAAATACCTATGATATTTTTGTATTTTTATATTTGATACATAAACAATGATATGAAAAAATCATATGAAAAATTTATATGATATTTTTGTATTTTGTCTGAATTTCAAACGATTTTTGCATTCCATTAACTGCTGAATGAGCCTACAATAAATCATATCAGTTCTCTATTCGAGAAGAAATTTAGTCTTTCGTTTGAAATACGTACATCACTAAAATCAGCGTTCTTCGAAACAGACATTCGTCGATAAGTTGGCAAATGAATGATTGATGGATAAATAAACATGTATGCAAATCGGCCAATATGAATTTTTTCGAATATGAATATAATTATCGCTTTGTGTCTATTTTATTCATAATCTAATAAAAATGTTAAGCTACTTTTTTGTGTGATAATTTTTTAAAAAAATCTAATTAAAGCGTCAGGTTTAAGGTAAGCAAATTAAAATGAAGAGGGACAATAAACCTTTGCGAGTTTTATTTTTTTAAAGAACGTCGATTTTAGAAATATATTGGAAACGAAGGTGACAGACAGACAGATAGATAGATAGATATAAATAGACAAAACAAAAAAGAAAGTAGAATAATAACGAAAGTAGGGAGAAAAACCATAGGAAAAACTTATAAGTAAAAAGAAAAGAGATCAGAAATATGGCCTGATGACTTTCTCAAGAGTCACCATCAGGCAGCGATTCCAAAAAAGGGAATTTTTGGTAAAGTATTTTGATTATAGTCTGAATAAGTCCATTGTGGTCTGGAAGCTTCTGAGTGTGTATTTTATTACTATAGCTAGCCGGCTCCATTCCCTAATAGTTAAAAATTAGAATTTTTTAATTTTAATATAGTTGAAGCTTTTTTTTATTTCTTATATATAATATGGTTTACTGTAAACGCATTCAAAAGTTTTTGGAATGGGCGAATTTTTTTAAAAAATTATGATCTTTTCATATTAGTAATATATTTTATTCTTCCAGTGCTCTAAAAGTGGTCAGGTGTTCAAAAAAATCTCCAGTGCTCTGTCAAAGTGTTCTAAATGACGTTAAGAGTTACAATTTGTTTGCGTCAATAAGATAAAATTTTAAAAAAATTTTGAAGTTTGTCCTATTTGTCTATAAATTAGAATATTTTTAACTTAATAATCATTTCCCTTTTTTAATTAAAAGTTTTTTACTGACATTCGTTAAATGATTATTAAATCTATATAAACTTCTTATATTAAGACATCCTATGAACCAGGATTAAATTCCTACTATTAGTTTATTCTCTCTCTACATACACTGAAGTGACAAAAGTCACGGGATAGCAATATGCAAATATACAGATGGCAGCAGTATCGCAGCGAAAAAGTATAAATGCGCAGTTCGTTTTCCAGAGCTTTCATTTGTGTTCAAGTTATTCATGTGAACAGATTTTTCGTGATTTATGGCGACACGACGAGAATTAACAGACTTTGAACGAGGAATGTTAGTTGGAGCTAGACGCATGGGTCATTCCATTGCGGATACCGTTAGTGAATTCAACATTCCGAGATCCACAGTATCAAGAGTGTGCCGAGAGTATGAAATTTCAGGCATCACATCCAATCATGGACAGCGCAGTGGGCGACCACCTGCACTTAACGACCGAGACCGCCGACGTCTGTGTAGAATGGTCAAAGTTAACAGACACGCAGCACTTCGTCAAATAACTGCAGGAATCAATGTGGGACGTACGAGGGACGTGTCAGATAGGACTGTGCGGCGAAATTTGTCTTCCTTGGGCTATGACAGCAGAAGACCGACTCGAGTGCCTTTACTGGCAGCACGACATCATCTGCAGCGACTCTCCTGGGCTCGTGAGCACATCGACTGGTCCCTAGACTAGTGGAAAACCGTGGCGTGGTCAGATGAGTCACGATTTCAGTTGTTACGAGCTGATGGTAGAGTTCGAGTGTGGCGCAGACCCCACGAAGCCATGGACCCAAACTGTCAGCAAGGCACTGTTCAAGCTGGTGGTGGCTGCATAATGGTGTGGGCTGTTTTTACATAGCATGGACTCGGTCCTCTGGTGCAACTGAACCGATCATTGAGTGGAAATGGTTATGTTCAGCTGCTTGAAGATCACTTGCAGCCATTCATGGACTTCACGTACCCACACAACGATGGGATTTTTATGGATGACAATGCGCCATGTCACCGGGCCAGAACTGTTCGCGATTGGTTTGAAGAACCTTCCGGATAATTCCAGCGCATGATCTGGCCACCTAGATCGCCCGATATGAATCCCATCGAGCATTTATGGGACATCATCGAAAGGTCCGTTCGTGCCCAAACTCCTGCACCATCCACACTTTCACAATTATGGACGTCTATATAGACAGCATGGCTCAATATTCCTGCAGAGGATTTCCAACGACTTGTGGACTCCATGACACGTCGAGTTGTTGCACTTCGCCGGGCAAAAGGAGGGCCGACACGATATTAACAGTCATCCCATGACTTTTGTCACTTCAGTGTATATCTTGCTCAAATGTTTAATCGTTAATAAAATATTTTTAATTCATCCCTTCAAATTCAAATACATTTTTTAACACTTGCGGTGGTGACGCTAGATGTTAATGTAGCTTTTTCAAATATTAATTCATTAAAAATTAAATTAAGGAAATTTATAATATTTTATAAGTGAAAAGTTCGGTTTCAAACCAATAGATGACGCCGAGAGAATGCTGCACAAATTTTTTAATTCCAACCATTAGTTCATACTCTTCCAATTTATATATCTTGTTCAAATTTTCAGTCGTTAGCAAAATTCTTTTATCATCCACACAAGTTCACATTTGTTTTTTTTTAAATATAAGTTCACTAATTAAAATTTATTGTTTTATTATTTTAATTAGAGTTTTAGCAGTTTGTAAGGAAAATTGAAATCAATAGGAAATAGCTCATTCGGTAAAATTGCGAGTTTTTAGTATTTTTCTTGTGAAGTTGAAGAATGCGTGTTCAATTCTTGCGAAAATCAATAGTTTGTTTTGTAATTATTTAATAAAATGTAACTAAAATAAAAATTCTTTGTTTACTTAAGTAGGAATTGAGTTAAAGAATTTTTTTCATAATACTAGTTTTTCAGCTTTGGATAGCAGCAAAATCTTTTGAAAAGAAAATAATCATTTCGTTTTTTTTTTCTCATTTTAAAAATGTCAAAAATGGAGAATATATTTGAGAATTCCGGTTTGAGAACCATTTTTTTCTTTTTTAAAAAAAGAAGCTTTTTATATATCTACAAAAAAAATCGTAAAAATATACTGAAGTTTAATACAATTCAAGATATTTCAATACAAGCAGGGAAATGCTATTCTTCGCCAATTAGATTTCTAAATACTATGAAAGCAAATAATTTCAGTATCTAAAAGTAGATTATTTTATTTGATATCTCTTCACAGTTTATAAAATTTTAAAGAAAAGGTAAGAAATTTCTTCTATATAATTTATCTAAATTATATAGAAGAAAAGTAATTTTCCCCTCCAATCTTTTTAGGATAGGATAGAATAAGATATTAAGGTTTAAGGCAACCAGGGACCTTTAAAATGACTTTTTGCAATTTTCACCTTAGCAATTTGAAATTTTACAGGCATTAAGAGTAACACAATAGTAAATGACAAATTAAATTTTAAAGCATTATGTTCATTTATTTATGAGTTAGAGGGGCTAATATAATATAATATCAGCGATAAATAACGTTAATGAAAAATGTTCCAGGCTCTCCAAATTTGTTTGAAAGTGCTCTAATTTTTATTAATACTTACTATAACCCTTTTGAAATAAAAGTTGGGATTAATCTCGAAGTTTGGGTACGAAATATCAAAATTAACTAATTTAATAACTCAAAACTACTTAAACTTTTTTTAAAAAAATCTGTAGTACTTAATCATCGCACTCAAACTTCAAAATTACTCGCACCTTTTGTGCCAAAAGGATTAGAGTTACTAATAATAAAAATTGGAGATCTTTCGAACAAATTTGGGGTGCTTGGAACATTTTTCATTAATGTTATTTATCGCTGATATTATATTATATTATATTATATTATATTAACCTCTCTAACTCATAAATAAATTAATATAATGCTTTAAAATTTAATTTGTCATTTACTTTTGTGATACTCTTAATGCCTGTTAAATTTCAAATTGCTAAGGTGAAAATGACAAAAAGTCATTTTAAAGGTCCCTGGTCGCCTTAATGGCGCTAGAGCCAACCGTGGCTATTAAACGTATATTGAATGTATAAACATAAAATTATTTAAAGTGTAATTTTAAACATAAATATGCACAATGTAGCAGTAAATTAACCTGGCAGAAAAGTACGAAGAGAAAAATCTAAAATTACTTGCTAAAAATTAGCCCAAAATGATCTAGTAAAAAGTCGTAAAATTTCAGATTAAAAGTGCAAATCAAAACACGTTAAAAACAGAACATATGAGAATGAAACTTTGAACGTTTATATATGGTTGCTGTAATTCCAATCTTTTTAATCCAAACATTTCCCCCATTGCGTTTATATAACACTTTTCTAATTCCGTTTCATTATCATTATAGCAACTATCATGTAAAAGCAGAATGCTACAGATGATAAAAGTCCTCTTTTATTATTAGTCTCGCTAAACTTCATTTCTTCTAAATAACACGAACTTCAATTAACTCATTTCCAACATCTAGACCAAAGAGTACTTTTACAGAACTCTACCTATTCTGAAAGCCTGAATATCTAACCCCCACAGGAAACATTCAAATTCCTGCACAATTCTCTCGCCTTATCACGCCGGGTTTGATAACTCCATTCTGCTACATAAAGTAGGCGAAAATGGCTCGCCAGGGCTGTGTTATCCAGAACCGTTTCCAATTAGTTTCACCCCCATAACACCCCTTTTAACTCCACCATTAAACGGAGGGAAGCAAAGTTTCTCTAAATCATTCAATCAAATCGCCGATTCCATTACAGAAGTTTCACCAGCGTTTTCTCCACCGCCGGGTCTTGTTCACTTTTGTAACTCAGGGTTTGAAACCTGCCCTTAACGATTCTCTAACAAACTTCGGTTACCCTTGGCAACCGAATGATTCCGTTGGGAAATTGGAAGTTGGAATTCTGTGACAAGTGGGACGATCATTTCGCCTTGTTACTACAGCATGTTGAGGTATTGACCTCTTCTCTCGGAACTTTGGGAAGTGTGTCTTTAAAGCCTGCTATCGACTCCTGGAAGGATTAATTTCGGATCTTTTGGGGTTGATATCTTCAGTTGGTTCATCTCATCTTTTATATTCTGTTTTTTTCTTACTGGTAAATTATGATTGTATACGAATAATTAAAATTTTGGATATTAGTTAGACATACTTTAATTTTTAATTAATGAAAGAGGTTAGAAATTCTAATCTCTTCCCGTAATTAATTATTCTAAATATCAAAAGTGAAATAATTTTATTTTAAAAAGGGTAAAGCAAATAACGTCTCTGAGTTTCCAAAATAAAGGACCCAGCTAGAATAAAATTAGTTGCATTTGGATTAATAATAATAATACGACAACACAAATTAAGGTAAGAAATAAATTCCAAATATATGTTCCAGGAAAAAGTAGTGGAAAAATGTACGACAAGATCATTAGTAATATATCTATTAAACTGAAACTGGCACACACACACACATTATATATATATATATATATATATATATATATATATATACTGAAGAGACAAAAGTCATGGGATAGCAATATGCAAATATACAGATGGCAGCAGTATCGCAGGGAAAAAGTATAAATGCGCAGTTCGTTTTCCAGAGCTTTCATTAGTGTTCAAGTTGTTCATGTGAACAGGATTTTCGCGATTTATGGCGGCACGACGAGAATTAACAAACTTTGAACGTGGACTGTTAGTTGGAGCTAGACGCATGGGTCATTCCATTGCAGATATCGTTAGTGAATTCAACATTCCGAGGTCCACAGTATCAAGAGTGTGCCGAGAGTATGAAATTTCAGACATCCCATCCCATCATGGACAGCGCAGTGGGCGACCACCTGCACTTAACGACCGAGACCGCCGACGTCTGTGTAGAATGGTCAATGTTAATAGACACGCAACACTTCGTCAAATAACTGCAGGAATCAATGTGGGACGTACGAGGAACTGTGCGGCGAAAATTGTCTTCCTTGGGCTATGACAGCAGAAGACCGACTCGAGTGCCTTTACTGACAGCACGACATCGCCTGCAGCGACTCTCCTGGGCTCGTGAGCATATCGACTGGTCCCTAGACCAGTGGAAAACCGTGGCGTGGTCAGATGAGTCACGATTTCAGTTGTTACGAGCTGATGGTAGAGTTCGATTGTGGCGCAAACCCCACGAAGCCATGGATCCAAACTGTCAGCAAGGCACTATTCAAGCTAGTGGTGCCTGAATAATGGTGTGGGCTGTTTTTACATGACATGGACTCGGTCCTCTGGTGCAACTAAACCGATCATTGACTGGAAATGGTTATGTTCAGCTGCTTGCAGATCACTTGCAGCCATTCATAGACTTCACGTACCCACACAACGATGGGATTTTTACGGATGACAATGCGCCATGTCACCGGGCCAGAACTGTTCGCGATTGGTTTGAAGAACATTCCGGACAATTCCAGCGCATGATCTGGCCACCTAGATCACCCGATATGAATCCCATCAAACATTTATGGGACATCATCGAAAGGTCCGTTCGTGCCCAAATTCCTCCACCATCCACACTTTCACAATTATGGATGTCTATACAGACAGCATGGCTCAATATTCCTGCAGAGGACTTCCAACGACTTGTGGACTCCATGACACGTCGAGTTGTTCCACTTCGCCGGACAAAAGGAGGACCGACACGATATTAACAGTCATTAACTTCAGTGTATATATAATGGAAAACACATTTAAATAATTTGCTTAGAGCAAATAACAGAGTCGTTCCGAAATCATGGAGAAGACAGGTTGAATTTTTATGTTATTTTTATTCCATCACGGGAGCAGACATTCTTTACAGGCGAAATTGACGTGCACAACACATAACAACACAACACGGAACGACGAAAAAGCTAAGTGTGAAAAAGGGACGGGAAATCATTATCCCTGGTCTTAAATACCAAGACTTTGACAAGGAAAGTATTTTTTATAGAGCTTATAAAATCAGATTTGGATGGGGATTTCCATGACTCGCTTATAAGAGGCAAGGAAAAACCGGGATCTTTTAAAAGGTAATTCGTTTAGTTCAGCAATTATCATCTCTCCCACGGATTGTGAGAAAGTTTTCGGCGTTTATCTGTTTCAGCAATTTCACACAGCTTCTGTTGAATGAATGAATTAGAACAAGGGGAATGGACCAGGACATAAGAGAATATTTTAGACTGGTATTACTATGAGCCTTAGATATGGTCATAGAAATTAATTAGGATTATAATTTAGAGTTTAAAATATCATTACACACGCACACATTATATATATATATATATATATATATATATATATATATATATATATATATATATATATATATATATATATATATTCGGATTGAATGGACTGTATTTGAACGACAGCACAAACAAATTAATTTACTGCTATTCACAGGTATATACAGGGTGACTTGATAAAGTAAAACTTCAGAAAACACAATCCAGCAATAATCAGTCACTTACAGCGTAAATAGCAAGCCTTACGCACTATAAACACAGTTTGCAAAACAGCTATCTATAGTATAGCACAGCAACAGTAAATCTCAGCGAGCTCAATAACACAACGTTAACAGCAAACGCAAATACAGCTCACTAATAACAAGCGAGAATCCGCTATTCCAGCGAGATACTTCCCTTTCGTGAGAGGAATTGCCGAATGCGGTAGCCCGTCCCTTATATAGCCGGGCGAAAACGCAGAGAAGCTTCGGAAATCCCCGAGAGAAATCCAACGACTGCCAGACTGTTTCTTTCGCCAAACCAACCTAGCTGGCGCCAAGCTCATTGACCGCGTAGCCAATCGCTCTCTCTTCCGCGCTTCCTGCGACGTTCGCTCGCTTGTATATATATATATATATATATATATATATATAAATATGTAAATATATATTTATATATATATATATATATACTAAAATGTTCTTCCTGATCTTATTCCACTTTTCCTAATTTATTTTCTCAATTTTTTTTACTAACTACTGATTTACTTACTTATTTTTTTAAAATTTATTCAACTGAAGCTTTTTAAAAATGCTGTGTCAGCAGTTTTCACGTGCCGAGTGAAGGGATAGAGAGTCGCTGATGTAAACATATTCTTCTAAAGGATCCCAGCGTATTCCTTGTCGAGATCGACACTGTTCAGATTTATTAGAATCTCATTGTATATAAGACCAGGGATCAAGGATTTCGCTCTTTTTTTTAATCATCTTCTGTTTTTGTGTTGCACTGTGAGCGGATGTACCTTGTTCGTGTTGTGTGTACACAACGTTTTGGGAGATGCAATAAAATGATCTTAAAATTTTATTAAAGTATCTCCTCTGTCTCCAAAGGTGTCTTCTACTTCAAACATAAAATTATATGTTACACACATTATATATAATATAATTTAATGACTGAAATGAATTTAAAACGCATTTTATAAATTATTTTAATTAGTTTCTTAATGTGCAGGATAAAAAAATATTGATTCCTTACATGTAATCTTTGGAGTGAAAAAATAGTAGCGATATAAAAAGGCTTGAATAAATGTATACATAAGTTATGTTAAGATTTAAGGTATAAAGTATTTTTATTAATAAGAAATTTAATTATTTGGCAGCTTTGCGATCGGATTTGTTAACCTAGATCATTCATTTTTTAGGTTGTTCAACAATATAGAACGAGGTTTTATATGTACTTGATATGTTTGAAAAATTGATTGAATTTGATAAAATATATCAACTAAAATTCATTACAGAAAGGCGTGCAAATTAAATTATACTACCTGATGAAAGAAAAAAGGAATTCCTACTTAGGAACTAATGCTCAAAGACAGCAATTTTATCGTTTGCAATTAAGTTTGTTTATCAAATTAATTTTTTTAAAAATGTTTGATTTAGTTAAAAAATGTATAAAAAATAAAGGGAAACAATTTGCGAAAATGTTATTGATATTATTAAAAAATATACTTATTTAAATTTTGAGATAATACAAAAAATGTGAGATAATACTCTTTGAAGATGGACTATTAGTTTACGTAAAGAAGTCAAAGCGAATATCCATCTAATAACGGTTAAGCATAAATCCGAGATTGACTACTTTTTGCTTGAGAATTTTTTATCATTTGATTTGAGTTTTTGAACACAAGTTGAGCCCTCTCCCCAACATATCTAAACATGTTTTTGCCGCCCTTAAATTACCTAAATGAAGCTTTGGATTAAATGCAGCTATTTAAACGTTCAATGAAATAACCTGAAGCATTTCACATTTCATTTTTTTTTTGTTTACAACTGACTGTTGCCATTCATTTATAATTAATAAGAACGATTTCTGTTCCACATATCTTAGTGTATTTGCATGCATAGATTATATTAGGTATAAAGTAGCTCAATGTTTTCATTTCCTTATTAGTGAACTTCGGAAAGTTGCGGTGAATCAATTAAATCCATCATATTTAAGACTTGTGAATGGTTTAAAATATTTAATTTTTGTGTTAAATAAAAGCTGAAACTAATCATAATTGAAAAGTTAATAAAATATAAATTGTGAGATATTATTCTACAAAAAATATGGTACTTACGTATTAGATCATCGATCTTTATCGCCAAATTTGAAGGTGTCGCCAATGAGTTGCTAAACCGCCAATAACGGCAAAAAACCACTTTTATTTTAAAAATGGTTCAAACCTTAACTATCGCCTATCATTTTGTTGTTTTCGTTAGACTTCGACGGTTTATAGCCAAATTTTAATCCGTTGCCATTAAGTTACTAAACCGTTGGCGTCGACGGTCTAATACGTAAGCACCAAAAAATATTTTCTAATATATTTCTGAAAGTTGTAGAGCAATTAAATCCAGTTGCCAAATAAATAGTAAGCACAGTAAAAAAATATCTAAAACAAATCAAGAGAAACTATTTTCATCTTAGATTCCTGAATGTAAAATAAATCAGTTGCCAAACCTGATTTGATTTTGTAGATGCTGTAACTTAAAAGCAAGTATTCGCTGTGTTAATTATTTTATATTTCTTCCTACAATCTTGACATAAAACGTAAGGAAAAAGCTTAAAATTAATTCAATTTCAAGTAGAATTAATTGAAAAATAATTGGAATTCGTGCTAATTATTCGAATTCTTCTACAGCAAATTTATCTAATTTATAACAATAAAAATATTTACTGAAAAAGCTGGATTATTTAACATCGTACTTCCAAACTTGAAGGTAAATCAAAATCTTAAATTGATTAACCCTTTCACTACTGACTCGGCCCAAACGATAGCACAAATTTTATTCTGGATTGCCGCTTTCTGTTTCAAAATAGCGATACAAAATATTAAGTCTTGATATCTCTGTTGATAACTCGTTTTACATTTTTCTCTCGTCGTTTGAAACAGAAACTGGCCTACCAGGATAGAATTTACACGGCTGGTTGGGTCGTATCAGTAGTCAAATGGTTAATAAGTCAAATCTGTTACTTATTGAGAAAGGCTCTCGTTTATATTTATTAAATGTGACAACTGCTGGCTTTCTGGTACAGAGGTAGCGCGTCTTGCTCGTGTTCTGTGAGTCCCGGGTTCGAGTCTCGGTTCAGGCATGGTTGTTCATCTGTGAGATGTGTGAATGTGCCCCCCCCCGCCGTAAAAAGGGGTTGTGCAAGCTTGTGTGTATGTGTTTCACCCTCATATGAGCTAGAAGTCAGACCTGCTCTCGGGTGCTCAGGGGTGAATACCCTCAGAAGCTACTGCACCCCTCTTTCCGTCGTAAAAAGCGGACACGACATTATCATCATCAAATGTGACAACTTGACTAAGATTACGGTGCACATCAAACAGAGATTACGAACAAATAGTTTACGAGCACTAATTATTTTATATCAGTTCCAAAACTTTTGGCATATAGCGGGAGGAAAAAATTTAAAATTAATTGAAAAATAATTGGGATTTATGGAAAGAATTCGAATCTTTCTACCGTAAATTTGTTTTGTTTACAGCAATAAAAAAAGCAATAAATACATCTTAAGTGCAAGCTAAAAAAGTAAATAAATAAATAAATAAAACCAGTTAAATAAAAACCAGTTAATCTCTTAAAGAGATTAAGTGGTCTAATGTTTAACTTATTGAAAAAGAAACTCGTTTATATTTGCTAAATGCGACAAGTTTACTAAGACCACGGTTCACTTCAAACAGAGATTACGATAATATATCGTTGAGATGAACTCAAATGTATCACAACATAACAGGAGGTATCCGAGCAATTTGAAAACACCCCAAGAATGCTTTTTCCAGATCGGTTGGATAATGAGATTTTAGAATTTATGGTCAGAAAAAAATATAACCTGTCAACTACCACCTAAATCAAAAGTGATTGTAAGGATTGAAGACTGTTTCTGTTTTAGAAGATTTATTCATGTACAAGCTAGCAAAACCCCATCAATTAGTATTAGATTTAGTGAGCAAACTTTTTTCTCTTCTGTTTTTCCCTTGTTAAGCCTTTCTAGGACTTCACACTCCTGATTCTTAAGCAATAGAATTCCTTCGGTAAAAATCTATTTGAAATTTGCAAGGGTTATATCTCTGAAACTTGCTTATATGTGCTCCAATAAGAGATCTTCTGCATAAAATTGGGGACCTTAGATAATATCGTGAATGCCTTGCATGGCATCTATGAACAATAGCTACAAAATATAGAATTTTGACCCGAATCTAACATTTTTACAGTAAACATTCGAATAGGTATTTTGGAGGCCTTTTTGTAACTTATTAAATTCAAAATTAGTAAGGAGCTATTGTTGTAACTAAAGATTACACATCGAATTTTATGGATATAAGTCAATGCATTCACATGCATGCTAAAATACGAGGGACAGACAAATATATATGTGATAAATGTAATTCAAAATTTGATAAGAACCTATATTTTAGAAACAAAATTTGTAACTAAAATATAATTCAATTTTTTAACTATCTGGTTTTTTACATTTTTGTAATTATCGAGCTCATTTGTGCAACAGCTGGTAAGACTGACAGACTTCCTCTGAATGGATTTCGTTCAAAATTTGTAAATATATGCAAATTTAGCGTTAAATCCGTAAGCTAAATTTAATCTGTATAGCTCAAGGCGTTTTAGACTATTAGAATGTATCCTTTATTTGGTTTACGAGAAAGTAGAAACATATTTTAAGTAATGAAATTTTTTACCAAGTAAAAATAAGAAAACTCAAATATTTTTGAAGAAACATAATTGTATCCTATAAAACTATACGAACAAAATTTAATGAATTAAAATAACATAGTTTAAAATTGTTGTGTTGAAAAACAAATTATTAAATAATGGTAAGTATATAGAAAGTTATTAAGCCAATTCATACTTTACTCAAGTTGTTGTTACTTATGCATTTAACAAATCTCGCCTCCTGTTCTGTCAGCGATTTCAGCCGAGTGAGTGTCTATTTTTCAGTAGAGCCAACTAGGGAAAAATAGTACGACTTGGCTATTTCATGCATCCCATTCGTTTGCAGAACCCCTTATTATTATTACATACCTCACATGCAGAACACAGAACAACCACGCCCGAACCGGGATTCGAACCAGGGACTCCCAGATTGCGGGGAAGAAGCGCTCCACTTGTGCCAGGACGCCGGCTGACTCAAGAAATTTAATGTATTATAACATACCTGTCATAAATGCATATTAGCTACCTTTATAACAAAACTAACTGCTTTTTTCGTTCAGTTTGTTAGCCAGAATAATGGTTTTCATGGGCATTAATTTAATCAATATGGAACACAGATTTAAAGTTTCGATTATTTATTTAATAAATTTAACAAATGCTACATTAAAGAAATTAGTAACCTACAAAATACCTAAGTTAAAAAAAATCTATACACAATGAATTAAAAGCGAAATGAAAATCATCCTTCGATGTTTGATACGGAAGATATTATTTTTACTAATTTTAGCTTTGGCGAAAGAACACAGATTAATTGTAAGTGAGACAAATAAATGTATTTAAATTTCATCGTAAATAAAACAGATTTATCATAGTAAAATAAAAAAATATGCATTGAAATAAAATTGTTAAAATTGGAGTAAAAAAAAGCACAGAAACGAAACTGATATCTTCAAGAAGGAAATATTTTGATTTGTAAAATAGTCTAATTATCATTTTTACATTTGAAATTTTTGGGAGATATATCTTTAAGGGAATAAAAATTTACTTAACTTTTAATTAATTCATATTTAAATAAATTTCCTGCCATTACGTTTTTAGCGTAGCGGGTTCGGATTGAATGAACTTTACTTGAGGACAGCCCCAAAAAAATTATTTACAGCTATTTACAGGACGATTTGATAAAGTAAAACTTCAGATAAAAACATTCCAGCAGTCAACAGTCATTTACAGCGCAAATACAGGCCTTACGCACAATAAAAACAGACTGCAAAACAGATATCGTATAGCACAGCAAACAGTAAGTCACAGCGAGCCCAATTACACAACGTTAACAGTAAACGTAAACACAGCTCACTAATAACAAGCGAGAAAAGTAATCAATGCGCTACAACGAGTCGCAACTCTTCCGAGAGGAACTAACTGTCAAATTGCGACAACCTGTCCCTTATATAGCCGAGCGAGCGAGCATGGAGAAACACCCGGAGCTTCGTGAACGATCCAGCGGCTACCAGACTATTCCTTTGACCAAACCAACCCGGCTGGCGCCAAACTCTTCGACAGCCGTTGCCAACGCCCTCTCCTTCGGTGCACTTTCGCGGCGATTGCCTGCTTGCAACACTGCCTTCAGAAAGTTAGCAATGACTACCTACTTGTAATGCTCACATATATGCAATTTCATCAAAATCATAAACATTGTAGATCTCACGAGACAATGTAAATATTCATATTTATCTTCCTGTCTATTCGTATATCAAATTTTATGAAACACCTTCAGGTATTCATCTTTATCTTTACATTTATTCATATATCAAATATTGGAAATTTATTTTTCTTTCCGTCTCTCTCTCTCTCTCATCTTTTTGTTTATTCACATATCAAGGTACCAAAATATTTTATTGATAACAAATTCTTATGTAAATTAAATCGGTATGTTCTCAAATTGCTTTATATGCTTGTTGTATAGGTCACAAAATGCTTATGGCGTCAGTAGCTGTAACTATAATATTAAAATTTCATATTTTTATATAACCTTTAATGTAAGAAATTCTGATATAGCATTAGCAATTGTTCCTTTCGGGACAATCATCTGCTAATGAGGAAATAAATATATATTATGTTTTTTCTATATAAAAACTTAAATCGTTACAAGCAATAAGGAATATGTTTTTTCACTTATGCATTGGCGCTCAACATGATCAATTGTTTAAAATTATATCGATACAATTTCGCATAAATCATCTTTAAAAATTTATAAACAGGAGCGATTTATATAAAATTTTTATACTAATTTTAGCGAATTAAAAATTAATTTTAGAGATTTAGCTCGTTTATCCTGATAATTAATTCATGAAAATTTTATTCCCCAATATTTATTTCTACACCCCTCTAAAATTTGAAACATTGACTTTTAAGATTATCAATTTGCTAAAATCGAAATTTTGTTTGACTTTTGATAATTTTTAAATGAGTTTTTAACAATTTCTCTGTTGGAAAGAAAGTCAAACCATTTTCATTACTCCGCCAATTATTTAAATGCCGATTTTTCTTCTATTATTGAAAGCTCAGAATAAAGTTTCTGCTAAATTTCTGTGCAGTTTTACATGGGGAACCAGAGAATGAACAAACTGCAGATAAAGACAAATAGATTATCTAAGCTCTCAAGTTTTAATTGAGAATTTATTGCCATGGGACTTGGCTTTGTTAATCCAATTATTTTTATCGCCAAAATAAGGAGCATCTAATTATACGTATGGCATTTGATTTAAATTCAACATAATAAATATTCTCGATAAATTAGCTAGTTGCCAAAATGTCTACTAAATTCTTAAACTCTTTCATTGCAATAAAATGAATAGTACAAGTATATCAATGAAAAATTAGTTCCTACATTTCTCTTTATTTTTCCAGTTTTTATTTCACAGTTTTATTTATCAACTTTATTTATAATTGAAATAATTTTAAATTGTAAAGGTTTTGAATTTAAAATAGCATTCTGCACTACTTAGCAATTTCCTAGATTTAAAAATTCTCAAAACATGAATTCTAACTGGAGGTGTTTTTGGTAAATCGTTCCAAACAACATATTCTTCTTTAAAAATCGTTGCATAATTATTTTGATAATTCTATTAGCCAAATTAAGATGCAATTTTTATGCCATTTAAAAGAAATAAAATTTGAAAGTACAAATAGAAAGAATCAGAGACAAGTTTATAATGAAAATACGTGGTAAAAAGTTCCATTAAGATTCAAGATTTATCTTTAATAATACTGAAGCTAATTCCAAGAGTGTTGATCTCTGGAAACCGATTTATAAGAAGAAATGGCATAATTTGATAATTTTTATTGACAATTTAATAACAATTAACTTCTTTTGTCAATTAGGTGGTTAATAGAATGATACCTGTTCGGTTCATAGTCTATATGAATCATCCTAATAATTTCCAATTTCATGAAATTATTAGGATGATTAAATTACACCGGTGATTAAAAGCGTAATTTTTCTGTTCATCTATGACCCAATTTTGACAATTTTGTGATAAAAATTTTTATTCATATAATAAATAGAACTTTTCTTCTTTAACTTTCAATTACAGAAGAGAATAACACGATTATGTACTTGAAGAAACAAGAAAAACTGTTTAAATTTCAGTATAACATGACTGTTACATTGAAATTTAATTAATACGTTGTTATAATCTGTTAATCTGTTGTTGAAAATCAAGTAAAAATATATTTTTTAATTATCAAAAATTTAGCAAAATGTTGAATGATAATTAATTTAATATATTTGAAATGATAATATTTTAAATTTTACAATGGGGATTTTTTTACTATAATACTTTGAGGCTTAAAGCGGACAAATGTCAAAATTTTGCATGAATTTAATTAATCAAAATTTTAAAAAATCATAACAAAATGCAAATTTAAACCTTTAAAAGTATATATGTATCAAATTTGATTGATCTAGTTTAATCCTGTATCTTTAGATATCAAATATATTTACACAGATACATCTACAACTACATTTGTTATCATTATAATTAATAGAGATCTATATTTAACATGGTTGGTAAACTTCCTAGGAGCTATATGTTGCTGAGTACAAGAAAAAGGCCATCTTTCTGGCACAGAGGTAGCGCGTCCTCGTATTCTGGAAGTCCCAGATTCGAGTACCAGTTCGGGCATGGTTGTTCTATCTGTGAGATGTGTGACTGTGCCTCCCAGTAAAAAAAGGGGGCAGTGCAAGCAAATGTGGTGAGTGTGTAGCCAAAGTCGTACTCTTGGCCCTAGTTGGCGCTACTTCAAAAACAAGAGACACTCCTTTTGGCTTAAATCTGCTGCTGTATCAGCGGAGGGCTTGTCCACAGGGAAGTGCCATAAGTAACAACAACACAAGAAAACAAACTTTATCAAGAGTATTCAATAACGATTTTAGTTAAGGTTCAAACTGCGTTCTCAAAATTTAATTATTCCAATTTCGCCACAGTTCCAAAGACACAGATCACTGGAAATTCATCTCGAAAGAAAGAACGTCCTTAATCTGATGGTTTTTATTTTTAATTTTCGGAAAGCCCCCTTGCAACCACCGGAGCGGAAAGCGTCCTGTTCATTTTCTTAAACGGATTCTGCTTTATTTTGCCTCCGCATATCCCCAAGGAACTTCCAAATTGAGAATTCCAACCAGCCAATTATTTGTCAAAGAAATTGCTTCATTAAAACAGCACAAAACGTAGCCTGCGAGCCTTCTTGGGATTCTTTTTTTTTTTCCTTTCCTTATTCATTGTTTCATAAGTGAGCTTTCTCTCCTTGAGCTTTTACTTTCTGGTGCCTGCGCATTTGAAACATATAGGTGCCCTTCTCTCCCTATTTCCTTTTCTGAAGGGTAATTTATTTTGTCTTTTCCAGGAATTATTTTGAGTTCGATTTTCATTTTTCTGAACTGAATCTGTCCCCCCCCCCCGCCTCCTCTTCGAATGTTTACTTTTAAATAGAATAGAATGTAATTCATGATCTTGTTTCCATAAGCATTTAATCTCTAACGTAAAGATTGAATTCTGTTTTATGGACTGTATCGTCAGTTATATGTATATACATGGAAGAAAATTTTGGTTTATATCAAGATATCTGGAACTATCTCAGTAGCTAAATTAATTTTTGGAATCAATCTCGAGTATTTTATCAATGTTTCAATGAAAGAGTGCCTTCAGGGGATATTTTCTTTATTGGTTAATTAAAATAAATCCATATTTACTTTGAGAAAAGACTGCTCGATATTGTTTTTCCATGAATTGATGCTATTGTTTTTTCCATAATTGTGTAATATAATCACGATTCGTTTCAAAATATATATTTTGCTTTTATAAACGCTTTCTATCCAGATTTAATAACAGGGGGATATAGACTTTATTTTGTTTACTTTAGTTTTATAGTTTAAATAATTTATATATAATTTTAACAAAATAAGTTAATCATTAACAACTCTACGGAAAAAAAATGGAAAAGAGTGTATTTGTTTCAAATGTACTTGTTACCGATATTTTTTTATATAATATACTTATGAAATGTATTCATGTGTATGGAAATATGCACAATGTATTCATGTGCATGAAAATAGGCACAATGTATTCAGGTGTATGAAAATAGGCACAATGTATTCAGATGTATGAAAATAGGCGCAATGTATTCATGTCTATGAAAATAGGCGCATTGTATTATGCCTATGAAAATATGTACAATGTATTCGCATGTATGAAAAGATGTACAATGTATTCATGAGTATGAAAAGATGTACAATGTATTCATATGTATGAAAATATGTACAATGTATTCATGTGTATGAAAATATGTACAATGTATTCAGATGTATGAAAATATGTACAATGTATTCATATGTATGAAAATATGTACAATGTATTCATGTGTATGAAAATATGTACAATGTATTCATATGTATGAAAATATGTACAATGTATTCATATGTATGAAAATATGTATAATGTATTCATATATATGAAAAGAAAAGGCATTGTAATTGTCAGAAAATTGGAATTTAAAATTTAAACGAATCCTCAGTTGAAATCTTTTTTCTTCAATACTAAAAAAACTGTTTTTTTAGTATTATAACGCCTGTTAATTTGTGAACTTGTTAACTCAAAACTTAGCATTACAAAAAATGAAATATGACATGTGATTTGAATAAGATTAGAATTAATAGAATATAAATTTTGTAAACCTAGAGTGTAATCTGTATACTGAAAGTTTGCCTGGTCATGATAATTCAAAAAAAGCAATGAAATGCATAGATGAGATTTAGAGCATTATTTTGTCACCATAATTTTTCATCTGATCCATCAAATGATTCACTATCTGTACGTATGATCCAAGATTTGAACTTCTGGAATTATTAAAAACGGCACAGAGATGATATTCGGTAAAATATGCTGGTTTCTGGAATTCTTTTTAGATTTAGTTTTTGATTTCCGTCCTATTACAAATGCATTTTTTTCATATCACTTCTATTTTTGGGAACTAAACACCTCTTGGTGTATGCGCAAAAGCACAGGTGGTTTTCAATTTTGCGGAATGACCACGTATATATATGCATACGCGACAGCTTACAGAGATTTTATGTGATCCTTATACCGAAATGATGCATTGGTGTCAAACTTTGCACCAAATGCATTCAAACGCGAGAGAAATATTATTTCAGAATGTTTATATGACGCTTTTCACAATATGATTAAAGTAAATTGTCATACTGAGGAAGAAAATAAAAAAAACTTTAGGAAGAATTATCTTATCAGCTTAATCAGACTGGTTATCGAAAGCATTTTCTTACTGATTATCTTCTAATCAAGTTAAGAATAATCTAAATTAACTCTTTAAAATATGCACAAGAACACCAATGAAGAACAGATAATTAATAATCATATCAAAAACAAATAAATTAATAAACGGGTTCAATTTATTTCAAAAATTTAACTGTTTTATATCCTTTCAGAAAATTGCAATTTGCAAAAAACTTTTTAAGTCTAATCGTTAACGGTTTTTCTGAGATATAAACATAGGAATCTGAAGCATGCAATACATAGTGTACTCTTGCGTAATACACACTGTACTATACGTAATCCGTATTAATTGAAAGAAATAAGGAGAGAAAATACGCCAGTCGTAACAAAATTATGAATTCTTTTTTTCTTAATGGAGAAAGACAGATCTAGAAAGAATACGTGAAATTGAACATACCGTAGGTACCATAAAATTTTCATAGATTTGCATAATACGTAAATTTTCATAGATTCACATGATACGTAAATTTTCATAGATTCGCATGATACGTAAATTTTCATAGATTCGCATGATACGTGAATTCTCATAGATTCAAATGATACGAAAGTTTTCATGTAATCAGATATTACGTAAGTTTTCATGTAATCAGATAACACGTAAGTTTTCATGCAATCAGATATTACATAAGTTTTCATAGAATCAGATATTACGTACATTTTCATAGATTCAGATATTAAATAAATTTTCAGATTCACATAAATACATAAATGTTCATAGATTTACATACATACAAATTTTAAAAATATTATATATATTTTTTACTATCTGTTTCTTTTGCCTATTCAGAGTAAATTTTATCACTAAGCAAGGTAAAAGATTCTCGTTCATTCTTTCAACAATTTTATTGATATAAAATAAATGTTCCTTTTATCCTTATTAAATATTCTTGTTGCCTTATCTAAACTTGATTTACAGATCCATAATTCTATTATTAAGTACATTATAAAACAGATATTTTATATTAGAAATATACTATAGTGATTAACAAGCGCATACAGAAATGTGTATTTATTCGATTTTTTTTTTATTTCAAAGACCAACTTTTTATTGCCCATGTTCATTATATCTATTTTTCTGGATATGAAAAATTTAAGGGCTCTTAATATTAGCAATTTTTTTTTGTTTAAAAATCAACTGTAATACTTTCATGGACTAGATAACAAATTTAGAATTCTTAAACCCAGGTTCACTATCTATAGATATATAAACAAATATTTTTATTAAATTTATATTAAAAAAACAAAATTATGTACCATAAATCTTATATGTATTAGTGAAAATAAGTCTACAATAATTCTTATAAATTTAATGCTAAGATTCCTCTAAAGAAATCTTTATAGTTAAAGAAAATGATATCATTTGCTCATTCATTTCGCATTTAAAATTTTACATTGTGCTCCCTTTAAAAGTATAATAAACACCAAGAAATACAGGTTGCTTTAATCTGAATAAACATAAAAGTGCTGAATAATAAGTTTGATTCACAATTTATGTAATATCCTTATCATATAAATTTACTAGTGGGTCATCTAAATATTCCTAAATTGTCTAAAGCTGTAGCGTCATGAAATACCATTTTTCTTTATGTAAATACATATCAAATTACAAAATTAAATTGATACTTTTGATATATATTGGAAGTATGAAATAACTCAATTTTGGGTCAGATATTTAGCTGATAACATTTTGTTAATTGAAATTGTAGGGTTTTATGATACAATGATAATAGGAAACTCTTCAAACTTAGAACTTTATGAAATAACGATGATGCGAAGTCCGACAAATTTAGGATTTTATAAAAGAACGATAATATGAAGTTTTTTAAATACAAGATTTAATGAAATAACGATAACATGAAAGTCTTCAAACTAGGATTTTATGAAAAAACGATAACATGAAGTTCTTAAAATACAGGATTTTATGAAATAACGATAATATGAAGTTTTTCAAATATAAGACTTTATGAAATAGCGATAAGATGAAATTCTTCGAACTTGGATTTTATGAAAAAACGATAACACGAAAGTCTTAAAATACAGGATTTTATGAAATAACTATAACATGAAGTTCTTTAAATCTAGGAATTTAAAGAATAACTATAATACAAAGTACTTTAATTATAGAATTCTATAAAATAACGATAATATGTTCTTCAAATGAATGATTGCATGAAATAACGATAATATAAAGCTCTTCAAATCATGAAATTTATATCATTTTTTAACAAAAATTGTTCACATTCTTCGTTAGAATAAAAAAAAGGAAATTTGTTGCCGTATTAATAAAAATAAAGGGGGAAAATCCGAAGAATTTCATCAATTTATTTACTTTAAAAGTATGCAAAATATTCTAATTACAATTTGATTGTCGAACTGTTTGATGTGATAAGCTCAGTGATTTTATATACAAATTTATCACTAATAAAAATTTTTAGTCAATATATTTTTATCAAAATACAATCAAGATATTTTTATCATGCTTCGCCTTTCTTTTCATCTGAAAAGTTCAGCTCATTTTTATTTCTTTCTGCTTTTTAAAAAAAATTAGTTTTGTTAACTACTTTAATATTCTAATATAAGGAATAATAAATAATTCAGTTCTGTGAATAAAACTGCCCTATTAATAATTTTACTTAATCGATCAAACGTTATAAAAAATCTCTCCAAACTTGGTGAATAAAAGTTTAAAGACATGAAACATATAAATCTTTCTTTTTTCAGCGCAGATTTCAACGAAGCAGCATAAGTTTATAAAATCCTGTAAGGACAAGCTTTTCAGCAAACATTTAAGATAAATTAATCTTCTTCGTTCCACACCAAAAAGCTTTATCTAAAGCAATGAACAAAAATTAATTCTTCCAAATTGCCATTTTCTTTTACGTTAATCAAATATATAAATTTGCTTTCATTAAATGTTTTCCACTTGAGTTATTCTCTCTGGTTTAAGAAAAAGCGCTGGTAAGAAATGAAAGAAGAGGCTTAGTAAAGACGAATGAAGAAAAAGAGAAATATTCTCAGCGCAGGACTTCCTAGTCATATTACATTTTAATTGCATCATCAACGTTTCGAAAACCTTTATTCGAATTAAAATTCAGAAGAAAGAAAGAAAGAAAAAATGGTAATTCTGTTTTGGATGTACTTCAAGAAAGAACATATTTCTTGGGGACTTGTTAGTAAGCTTAGTAACTAAAAAGAATCTTTTTGAAATCCCACTTCAATGAATGAGATTTGAGGAGATTCTTTTATCTGCGGAAATCAGTACCAAACGATTTAAATGAGATGAATGGGTCGGTTTGCTGGGGTTGAAGAATATCACCTGCTCTTCAAAAATGAAGTGTACATGTAGTATAAAAATATATATAAAAGAGCGAATGAAAAAAAAGGTAACATTAAATAAACATCTTTCATCTAGGAGGGAGAGTTAAAAATAAAATCCGCTGGAATTCCGCTGATGAATGGTGTAAAGGTCTTATGATCGATAGCAATTTGGCTTTTGGAGTGGATGGTTTTGTTACGGAGGTTTTTAAAGCTTCTTACGGAGCTCAACACAAAGAGATGGTGCAATTATTGAGAATTATGAAGTTGTATCTAAAAGCTATTCAGCTGCCAGGTTTGTTTAGCAATGTGTAAAGTAGATGGCTGTTATGCAGAGTCTTTATGTTTACAACTCGCGTTGAATTATAGAAATAATTCGGATCAAATTCTATAACT
Organism: Argiope argentata; assembly: GCA_026289955.1. NCBI lineage: Eukaryota > Metazoa > Arthropoda > Arachnida > Araneae > Araneidae > Argiope > Argiope argentata. The sequence continues at coordinate 3,202,532 of JAOUZG010004552.1, read as the reverse complement.
ACCTATTCTTTTGACGAAGGTACTTTTTTTTCCTATTTATCTGGATGGATACTGCAAATTAATTCGTCATTGAAAAATTGATACAATATATCTAAGAAAAGATTTGATTACTAGAAGAAGAAAAAAGAAATTTTCTAAGGCAGATATTTATTTCTTTAGATTAATTAGCTGATAGTTGACAGCATGTTTTGTGTGGGAAACGGAAGTCTCCTTTTTTCTGAAATCTTAAAATTAATGATAATTTTTTGTGAATTTGCCAGATCTTCCTACAGTAAGTTACAGAATGAAGACTGGAATTTTGCTTCATAACAAATAAATGCAGAATTTTCATTGAATTTAATTAATAAAAATTAATTTATTGTTTGTTCTTATAAATTCTTTTTTAAAAAAAGATGCAACTATCTGCTCATAAGGAATATATATTTTTTGTTTTGGGTGAGAAATAGAAGTCTCCTTTTATCAAAAATCTTAAAATTAATGATAATTTTTTGTGAATATGCCAGGTCTTCCTACAGTAAGTTACAGAATGAAGACTAGAATTTTGCTTCATAACAAATAAAATGTAGAATTTTCATTGAATTTAATTAATAAAAATTAATTTATTGTTTGTTCTTATAAATTCTGTTTTAAAAAAAGATGCAACTATCTGCTCGTAAGGAATATTTTTTTTGTTTTGTGTGGGAAAAGGAAGTTTCCTTTTATCCAAAATCTTAAAATAAATGATAATTTTTTGTGAATATGCCAGATCTTCCTACAGTAAGTTACAGAATGAAGACTAGAATTTTGCTTCATCTTTACTTATAATAAAGCACAATGTGTGTGTGTGTGTGTTGGCGATGTACAGGCCAGACCTTTCGACCTACAGCTACCAAATTTGGTATATGTATACCTTGGGTGCCGGGAATGTGCACCTCGGAGCCCTTTTTTTGAATTTCTAATTAAAATTTTAATTAATTAAAAAATAAACCAAATTTTAACGTTTTTTCGCTATAACTTCCGAAAATATTACAGCACAAAATTGATTTTTACATCAAGTTAAAGCACAAAAAATTAGCTTTTCAATGATACTAATGTTTTGACCTACGAATTAAAACTCTATTTTTAATGAATTTTTAAACATTTAATTTAATCGTTTTTTTCAACAATTTATTTCGCAAAAAAAAAATAATAATAAAATTTTATCTTCTCGAGGATCTAAAAAAAAATCAGCTTTTAATAAAATGTTGCCATCACATTTTCAGAAGTTCTGATTTTAAAAAAAGTTCATTACTACCAAAATTAAAACAGAAAAATACAATTTTCATCACGTGATTATATGAAATGAATTAAATAGGAAATGTGATATTTTTTAAACAATAAATGCAAGTGAAAATCGTTTGCAATATCAAATTTAATAATTCAATTAAAGAATTAAAATAAATAAAAATACAAAATAAAAATATATTACAAAACTGCGACAGTTAAAACTGAAAAAGAATTTTTAGAAAAGCACCAAACGATAATCTTCTGAGCGAGATTAATTATTTAAAAGCAAGAAATCTTAAACGAACTTTTAAAATGACGTCATTTCAAAGAAACGAAGAACAAAAAGCAATGTGAAGAAGATATTTTGTGCAAATCAAAGAATTCACCTTCGTGATTGTAATTTTTCTCCGCATTTTAAAGAATCATGCGAAATAAAAACGCATCTTCTTTCAAACAAGCATACGTAATAATTAACAATGCAAAATTTGTAAAAGCATATAAAACTATTTTTACCCGCATATTTCAGAGACATCAAAACTTTCTGCCAAAACAATATCGTGTTCTCTCACGAGAAAAAATAAATCAAATATCATTCCAAATTAAACATATAAAAATGTCATATTTGGCACGTGTCTGTATAAAATGAAATAAGTATGATAATTTTGGAAAATAAATGGATGGAAACGTTTCTATATTTTACTATACACATATTACTAATCCAACTAAACAGTTTCATTTAAGGCAATATGGCTTAACATCTACAAGGCATCTTCTGTAATCGGAGCCCAAAATTTTTTAATTTTGGGGGGAGAGATATAAATAATCTCTAAGCAATTGGTCCAAGTGAAATATATAATTATAGATTTAGGGGAAAATGCTGATGAATTAAATTTTTACATACATCATCTGCTCTGTGAATCATATTTAACAAAATATTCTTGAGACAATAAGTCCTTAAATAATAATAAATTCTTGAGACAAAAGTCCTTAATTAAATAAGTCCTTAAATAAAATCCAATCAACTAAATCAATCATCAAAGCTGATCGATCTATGAAAATTTCAATATAGCTATTACGGTAAAAACTGGCGTTTTAGATCACTTTATCAAGATCTCAAAGAAGCCAATCAAGGTTACTCTAGAATAATTGGTCTAAATTATGATAATGATGATTGTTCTAAACTTGCAATATTCAGAACTGAATAAATCAGCCAGATTTGAAGAAGATAGAAATGCTTATTTATTTATTTAGAAGTTGACATACTAAGAATATTTTACAAATATGAATCTATAAGACCAAAGGAATTTAAACCATAATTTTTGGAAATATATTTATAAACCTAAAAAAAATATTATTGAGAGCATTTATATACATCTAAAAATAAAATTAAAAACTGAAAGTTTCAATTAACCCGTGAAATTTTTGCTGAATAATTCCTTGAGATCTTATAAATTATAAAAAAAAATTATAATGTTTCAATTTCTGTATTGAACATAAATATTCAATGTCGGACTATTCTGCTTTCAGTTCTTAGTTTTATTTAAAGACATGCTTAGATTGAGTAAAGAGGTCGTTATATTAATTGAAGTTTCATCATTTTCAATTTAATTTAAAAGTGAATTTTACTTTCACTGATAGAAAATCAGAGGGAGATGCGGACTTCAAAGATAGGACTGTTTAAGGCCTACATAATAGTATAAGTGAGTTATATGACTATCGAAATTTGAAGCTTAAAAATATTTTGCTGAAAAATTTATTATGAGACCAAGTTATATATAAAAATGATTTAACCTTTTAGTCGGCATTAATATTGGCGAACCGACTGGTCGCCAAAGGCGGCTAGTAACAAATAAAATGCAGAATTTTCATTGAATTTAATAAATAAAAATTAATTTATTGTTTGTTCTTATAAATTCTGTTTTAAAAAAGATACCACTATCAGCTCATAAGGAATATTTTTTTGTTTTGGGTGAGAAATAGAAGTCTCCTTTTATCAAAAATCTTAAAATAAATGATAATTTTTTGTGAATATGCCAGATCTTCCTACAGTAAGTTACAGAATGAAGACTAGAATTTTGCTTCATAACAAATAAAATGTAGATTTTTCATGAAATTTTAATGATAAAAATTAATTTATTGTTTTTTCTTATAAATTATAAATTCTATTTCAATAACAGATGGATGCCACTATCGGTTCATCAGAAATATTGTTAAAGAACGTTTCCTGTTCGTTTCTCATTCTCTTAATACATGAAAGATTTTGAGCATTTGCTTCCAAATAACCGGTGGATTGAAATGTGGATTCATTTTGACTCTTCCCTGTTCATGGTTTTAAATCCGTAGAACAATTGAACACTGTTTTTAATTCTTTTTTTTCTAACTCCAATATATATAGACCTTATTTCAATAGAGACTCGGGTACCATCGCTAACTATCTGTGTCCCTTATTTGTCTTCTGAATTGAGCAAATAATTTTCAAAACGTTTCTTTTTAAAATTCCTGGTTTTAAAAAATAGAATGCAAGATGCCATCCATCCTCCTTGTTCTTATTCTGAATATTCTTTAGAATACTCAGAATATGAATAGGGTTCTTTTAGTTCAATATGTGTTAATCTTTTTAAATTAGTGCCTTTTTGAGGATTTTTAGTATCATCGCTCTTCATGCTTTTTTTTAGTAGAATAATTTATTTTTTAGAAACATATATATTTTGCGGAAAGGTTTAATTCCCTATCTGAAAAAAAGTAATATTATCTTTATAGGTTGAATACGCTTTCCAAATCTGTAAAATGTTTAAACCATTAACTCAAAATATGTCGTTCTTAGTTATTAATATTTCTCGTTCGATTATTCACTTTTGTTAATCAGTGTCTTTTATTCCTAAATGTATGTATGAATTCAGTTTATTCCATAATTAAAAATTGATTATATTTAAATATGGAAAAGAATTCTAAATAATTATCATCTAGCGCGATCATATTTTTACAATTCATCATTGATTATTAAAAATATTTGAATACCAAATTTTTACTTTGAAATATTTATCCAAAACTTCTAAATAATGTAAATGCTTTTTGGGTTCAGAAACGAATTTTTGATCAAATAGTAAATTGATTCACTTAAAGGATTTACTAGAAAATTCTAATATTCTGATGAAAAACTTTCACATATTAATCAATGACAAGCTGTCTTTTTAATTCATTATCTAAATAAACAAAACTATAAAGCAGTAGTGGCATTGAACAAAAAGCAAAAGAAATATTTATCCATAATAATAAGTTCATATCTCTAATTTATGCGGTCAGACTTATTTTTTATGACTCGTGTAATTCCTACTACTGAGGTCAAATGGTAAAATGCATTCTAGTTGAGATGCGAAATAAAAAAAAATAAATTTTCAAGATTCTGGATTGATAAGATACGGATATGGAACACTTGTATAGTAAAATTTTCAACTTAGAACTTATTAAAATAGATTAGTATTCACTTTCAGCCTACGATTCTCCTTATTTTTTTTAAATTTTCAACTTGGTAGTTTTCATTTTACATTTTGCTTTTTATAAACAAGACTATTGAAGGAAAAATTCTGTGAAGAATTTAAACTCCATTTTATTATATCAAATGATAAAAAATGGTATTAAAAGAGAAATAATTTTCAAAAAAATTAATTATCAAACAAAATTAACAAATTTCCTCAGATGAAAAAATATTACCAATGTTTTTAGTGGAAGCAAAGTGGAAAAGATATTTATTTATATATAACGAACCAAACAAGCGATATGAAAATATGTTTTGTGTGATAAAAATTATAATGTCTCCGTCTTGTTTTCCCTTCCGCAGAGAAAGCATTATGAAGTAGTGCTTTTGAGATTTATCTCAGAAATGTGAGTGAAGAACAAAAAATCATTGATAACATAACCAAGAGTTATCAGATTTCAAATGAAATAGAAAGAAGTCAAGAACGGTATAACAACTGGGAATGGAGAAATAATATGAATTTTCCCCCATAAATGCTAAGTGATAATTCTTGAAACATTTTGTAAGACTGAGATGGAAGATACAGATAATAACTGATTTAGGGATAAAATAAGTATAGTATTCTGAGCTGAAGACGTCAGGATTTCAGAATAGAAATTATAAAATGTAGTGAAATTTCACAAAATTCAATTCCAATAACAAAGAATATTTTTGACAAAAAAAATTCAATTCCAATAACAAAGAATATTTTTGACAAAAAAAGTTCAATTCCAATAACAAAGAATATTTTTGACAAAAAAAATTCAATTCCAATAACAACGAATATTTTTGACAAAAAAAATTCAATTCCAATAACAACGAATATTTTAGAAAAACAGTTACAATTCCTATATAAAATAATTACTCATAAGAAAGTTTTGATACCAAAGAAACGACATAAGCTGATATCTTTAAATGTTAAATGACTACAGGAAAAGAAATTCTACGATACAGAGCTTCCATCCCTTATAAACTTCCTTATGCTTTTTTCCCTTTGAATATTCTAATAGAAAAGTTCCCATTTTAATAAAAAGAAATTTCTATAGGAAAAGTTTCCATTCCTGTAATAAAAATTATACTATCTAGTAAGAAAAGTTTCCATTCCAATAACAAGAAGCTTCTAGAAAAAAAACTTTCCATTTAAATAAACAAGAAACTTCTAGAAAAAAAGTTTCCATTTAAATAAACAAGAAACTTCTAGAAGAAAAGTTTCCATTCTAGTAATAAAAAAACATAGTATCTAGTAAGAAAAGTTACAATTCCAAAAACAAAAAACATTTTAGAAGAAAAATTTCAATTCCAATAACAAACAATATTTTAGAAGAAAAGTTATAATTCCTATATAAAATAGTTACCCTTAAGAAAGTTTTGATACTAAAGAAATGGCATTAGCTTATATCCTTAAATGTTAAATGACTGTAGGAAAAGAAATTATACGGCACAGAATTTCCATTCCTTATAAACTCCCTTGCATTTTTTTCCTTTTGAATATTCTAATAGAAAAGTTTTCTTTCTAGAAGAAAAGTTTCCATTCCAATAACAAGAAATTTCTAGAAGAAAAGTTTCCATTCCAATAACAAGAAATTTCTATAAGAAAACTTTCCATTCTCAAAAAATTTCATTCTAGACAAAAAGTTTTCATTCCAATAACAAGAAATTTCTATAAGAAAAGTTTTCATTCTAGTAATAAAACGTATAGTATCTAGTAAGAAAGGTTACAATTCCAGGAACAAATATATTGTAGAAGAAAAATTTCCCTTCCAATAACATAGAATATTATAGAAGAAAAAATTATAGAAGAAATATTTCCATTCCAATACCAAAAAGAAACTTTTAGTACTGAAATTATGGCAATGGCTGACATCTTGAAACATTGAATTACTACAGCAAAAGAAGGTTCTGCGCCCAAAATTTCCATCCCTCAAAATCGTCACTAAGCAATCGATACCCATCGTTTTAATAAGCACTTTCTTCACAAAGTAAACGTTAAGTGCGCGGCTTTTAATGAAGGATCAGATCGTACAAGAGACGTATTTAATCCAATTAGTTTTAATGAAGTAGGAATGGAAATCTCCACACCTGTTCGAAAACAAATATGCTTCGTTACTCTTCCTTCCAGAGAGAGATACATTAGACTGATTGGAAACTATGGCATTTTTATTCCTTTTTTTCTTTTTATCAAATATTTTTTTGCATATATATTTTTTCTTTATCTTTGAGAAATTGGTGCCCTTTTTACTTCTTCAGTTCGAAACAAAAGAGTAAAAATTTCGTAGGGAAAGACTTAATTTGCATAATCGGCACTGATGGGGAGAGAGAGAGAGAGAGAGAGAAGGCGCTCGTCCATTAACTAAATTTTGTTCCGAAACAAATTGCTCGTTCTGCAACAGACAGTCTAGCCTTCATTAGAGATTCATAAGGGAAAAAAGGGTAGGGAAAAAATCTCTCTAAAAGAAAAAAAGGGGATAAAAAAGGGGGAAAGACAAAAGAAATAACAGAAATGAAAATGAAGAGCAAACCTTTTATCTAGAAGATATATTCCTCAGTAGCTTTGTTATTCAGGCAGTTGATATTTTTTATGGATTTTTTTCTATAGGGCACAGTTTGGAATTTGGAGATGACTATCAGATTCGTCGATTGCCTGGATACTGTTAGTCTGAAATAATATGGGGAGTTATTTTATTACGAAGAAAATACCGTAAGTTTCTCAAAATCGCTATAGAAAGACTTTTCAAACTAAAGTTCCCGAATATTGCATTTGTCATTTCTTAAAGAAGTAATAGTTGAGTAATTTTAGCATTTTTTAATTAACATTTAGAAATTCCCGTGTACCACTAAATATACACGGGGGTTACAGGCAACACATTACATAAAGACATCACAAACAGAACAGCTACTCAAGCATCACATTTGCTTGCACAGTCCTTTTTTAAAGGGGGAGGGGCACATTCAAAACACATCACAGATAGAACAGATAAAGGACAACCTTGTCCGAACCTGGACTCAAACCGAGGACGGTGAAAACGAGACACACCAGTGCCGGGACGTCGATTATTTTTATCTTTACTACTCTAGATTGCAAAATATGATTTACTAATTTCAAAACTTGTTTATTCATCGTATGTTTTACTAGATAATATTTATTGTTTTACTAATTTATATTTAACTTTCACAATGTTTTCAGAATTCTATTTTTATGTATGGTAATTTATCCAGATATTTCACAAGATATATTTGAATTATTGCTAAACAGCTCCAGAAGAGTGAAAGGGCAGTTAATTGAATATTAGTGCCATAAAACTACAATGGCGTCACCTATAGTTGAAATTTAGAACTACAATTTTAATCAAAAACGGCAAAAAAAAAAAAAGATATGCGACGAAAAAAAAATCTATGAAAAAACTACAAAAATCCAATGATTAAACACTAAAAGAACAAGTTGCATACATTCGTGTGAAGAACAAAGGATATAAAAAGTACATTTTTTAAAACCGATTTTAGAGTCCAAAATATTTTTTGACAAGGGGAAAATGGAATATTAGTTTATCATTAGGCTTATTTATCGTTCTTGCCGCCAAAAGAGACGTATCAGCCTGGACTCAAAGTGAGAATTGATGTCCCTTGCACCTACTTTATTGGATGCGTCTGGGATAAAACATTTATGAATTTATATATTTAAATAAGATATCGTAGGGATGAAAAAAATATCCCCAGAAGCCATCTATATTTGCTATATCATTGATGACAGTTGGAGAGTGTGAAAAAGTCACATTATGGTCGAGTGATTGTTACTTCCGTTATGCCGTTTGATGCCATAAGCATGGCACATACAGATACCATGATGACAGGAGGTGCAGTATGAGACTGTTAAAAATTCTGCTCTAAGAATCGGCAGACAATTTAGAGTCGAACTTCAGCCAAATATTAGAATTTTCATCATGCCCAAGAAGTTGAGATTTTCAAAAAGGAAAATATATAAAATTAAAAAGAAGTAGTTTGTAAAAATTTCAAATAAAATGTACCTAAGCACAAAAAAATAGTGGGGGTGGAAGGTGGAAAACACTTATCCAAATTGGAATTTTCTGAAAATTTGTTTTTGTACTAATCATGTTGCCACAAGATTAGACAATTTTATGCGTTTTCAATAGCTAAAATTTTTTAAATCAAAACTTTTTTCTGGATTAAAATATTCTAAACTTTTCACTTAAATACGAGCAACCAGTATTTCTGCTTAAGCCTATTTCCAACGACCTGGTGAATCTTTAGACGGTCCACGAGTTCTCCCTTTGTCCTTTGCCCCTTTTGTTTGTCCTTTGATGCATGGACACTTTACCGACAATTTACGGGAAGCTTCAGATAGCATCCACAGGCATCAAAGACCCCAAGAAACCGCAACAGGGATGCATTCATTAGTTGATAATAGTGTTAAGGAATTGTATGTAAATGCAAAACAGATTTTTTAAAAAAATTAACTTTTCGCACATTTGTTCATGATATTCTATTATAAACATCATGCGAGACATGGAGTCCCGTTGGAATTTATTTTTTACTTTCTTTTTACATACTGATATTCTGTTCTGTCCCGCATTTCAAGGGAATACTTATAAATTTTCAAAATTTAACAATCGATTACTGACAAATAAATTCTGATCTTTAGAAAGGCTCTATCTGGCAGTCAATTTTATAAGGAAATGGCATCTCTTTAAAATGTTGAATTATGAAGTTATTTTTTCTATCAGGAAATCCATCAACCATAGCTAAATTTACCTCCCTAATCACTTTATCAAGCGAAATTAAATCACAATATTTGCTGAAATTTCCGAACTTTTCCTTATTAAATATCCATGTCACTTATTACAAGAATCGAATGAGTATCTGTTCGATTGAGTTATGAGGCCTCCCCGGCTCCAACCTTCTTCAAGACCGCATTCTTATCCGCTCTTTTCATCCGATTTCCTCTGTCCCTGGGGCGTCCCTTTCTTATTAGAGGCAGCGGCGCGTGATTCATCAAGCCGGGGCGCAAACGTCTCCTCCGAGTGCACGCCCCATTACTTCGGCCCGTGGTCTGGGGCCCTTTTATGGTCCCGTCTTATTCTTATCCGAGGTGCAAAGGGATTGGAGGCAATTAGCCGACTTCTTTGTTTGGACCCGGATTAGAGTCCGGCTAATAAGGACGCGTCACGGTTCACTTGACATGGATAGATATATGTGCCCGGAGAAATGGGATTCTTCGGATATTTTATGGAGTCCAAGGGTTGACTTTAATATAAGATCGAAGATTTATATGAGTGTGGGATAGTTGCAGTTTACGGAGGTTTGAAGTAAATATCATCTATGATAAAAAAGGGTAATGATCATATCTATTATTTCCTAATTTATAACGGAAAACTGAAGGCTATTGCATTGTAGCTACGAAGATATAAGTAATATATACAGCAGTTACTTTGTGTATTCCAATATAACTTAAGTTCAAGGTTTTTAGACTTTGAATTTGAGCGATTTAATTAGTTAATATTAATTTAATACATTTTTTGTTAATATTTACTGAGCTTTTTCAAACTCAAAATTAAAACAATGAATCACAAGATATTAACTCTTTTGTGACCTATCACCATAGATTCGGCTTATATATATATATATATATATATATATATATATATATATATATATATATATATATATCGTTAAAGCAGAAATAGACCATACCACCAAGCTTTTGTCTTCCTTGCCCACTTATCTAATTAGTAACAAAATAGTATTCAAAGTAAAAGACACAAAGCAAAAGAATAAAGATTGTGACTTTTGGGCAAGAACGAAGCTTTGACATCATCATTAATTCAGAATGACTTCAAATACCTTTGATAAAACAATGAAAATGACTTTGATTTCATTGCGACATTGCATTATTCCATAGAAAATCATTGAAGATTATTTTTAAAAATTTTTAGAACTAAGAAAAAAAATGTTGCATTGTAATTTAATTAAAATTATCAAAAAGACAATATTTAAAATTTTAAAACAGCGTAAAAATAAAATTTATACTGCAATACTTACGGAATTACGGCAGAAAAGTTTATTCGCTTGATTTTTAGCTCATTAAAATTCGAACTAAAATTCCAAAAAAACTATAATGATAAGATAAAAAAAAGGAAACTTGTTTATGACTTTTTTTGCTTTGATATATCTTTCATTTAAACCAATTTATGAAATAAAATGAATTTTCTATGCGATTCATCTATATTTATATAGTATAAAAAATATCAGAGATTCAAAAACATTGTAAATTTGTGAAAAAGTTCTATTTATTATAGCTGAAAAGTCTTCACCTGTTTCATTGAAATAAAAACTATCTAAAAAAAACATACTACAGCCGTGACCAGGATTCGAACCTGGATTATTGCGGCCACAACGCAATGTACTAACCACTATACGATCACGGCTACGTTCAACGACACATAAAGAACAATTTTATACCGTCAAACGATTTTTTTGCCTCAGATGTGAATTGGAAAAAAGAAGAAGAAAAGTCTTGTTAGTCAACCGTGAAGTCATAATAGGTTTGAAGTTTTGATTTTGAAAACCACCAGCTGCGAAGAATTGTTGATGGCATAAACAATGATAAGGAAGTATTAGTTTCCAATGACTCCAGCAGATGGATTTCTGAAAATAAATTAAACCACTTAGCTTATAATCTAGCCATATTACAAGTATAATTTGCATTTAACTAAACATATCTTATTTATAACATAAGCCAAGAATTCTTTAGCTCTTGCAAAATCCAAAATGGATTTTATAATTTCAAAAATGCATCAGAAATCCCATTAGTGTTTCATTATGTCAAAAATATTTGAAAGAAAAATAGAATTATTTATAATTTAAATTATTTCAGTTTTAAGTAATTTAATGAGTTTCTCTACCGTTTTTTGGTCCTTGAAGAATAGTATAAAAATTAATAATCATTCAGATTGTGTTTTCGTCTGTTCTGGTCTTGATAAGTATTATCCTGTTATCCCGAAATATATATATATATAAATATTAGAATGAAATCTTCTACGAATAGTTCAATGTATTATTTCAGAGCACAATTACTTGAACGGCCAAGCACCATGTGCTCGTGCAAGTTAAATTATATTTTAATTCATTTTAATCATTTCATTGAATTATTAATTTTAGTATTGCAAACGATCCAAAACACTTTGTCACGCCTATATTGTTAAAAAAATATCACATTTCCTATTTATTTCATTTCATATAAGCACTTACTCAAAAAGCCATTTTCCAGATTTTAATTGCTGTAGTCATTACTTTTTTTTTTAAATCAGAGATTTCGTAAGTGCAACGGCTTCGAGTTGTTAAAAGCTGATTTTTTTGGAGATGCTCGTATAGTTAATAAAATTTTTATTTTTCGCCTACGGAATTTTATTGACGTCAAAAATCTCATCCCAAAACCAATATTATGTTCTGACGTGATAATAAATAATTTGAGTCTTAATTGGCTGGATTCCGAAACTGAAAACAGAATAGAGGATTTTATTTACAATCACGGTTTTCAACTGTTGAACTTAAATAAATATTGAGTTTATGTTGCAA
>JAOUZG010004552.1:3154414-3178215 GCA_026289955.1 Argiope argentata | reverse complement strand
CAGATGAATTTCAGCCTCCGAGATACCTCTAGGTTAGAAAGCAAATGACTTGAGTTAAGGAGAGTAATCGACGATGATGATATTAAAATGTAGCGTCACAGATGACTGAAACTTATTGTAATATTCAAGCCAAACTTTTGAGTCCTTTTATTAAATTTCTGACTATATTCATCCCCCAAAATTCAACCATCTAATGAATCATGATTATATACGTTTATTTTAAATCCAAATATGAAAAAAAAAGAAAATTTGGCCTATAGTTTTTTAAAACTAGAATTGTATTTTTTTTTAGGAAATTTTAGATTAAAATATCTATTATTAGCTTATTTACTTGCTCATCCTAGTGCACATTACTCCGATAATACTAAGAATGAATTTTAATACGTAATCTTGACAGAATAACTTCAGATCTGAATTTGAATAGTGCCTAAACCCATTGAACGGCAAATCGTTTTTTTGTGTGCATGTTCCACTGAAAACAAATCAAATGTTTAAATGAAAAAAATAACAACCCTCCCCCCCCCAAACAGAACAAGCTATATAAATGAACTTTAGGAGAAAGACACCCACTTTGTAAGTATATTGATACGAAAAATTTTCATAAGGACGATGTGAAGATGCAGACTTTATTGTCTAGGAAAACGTGTATTAATTATACGCACCAAGATAAAAATTCACTGCAAATTAACGCTATTTAATCCTCTAATTTTGGTAAATAGCAAAGCTATAGACTGCACGTCAATGAGAAAAGACACACTCTCAAGCTAAGCCAACTAAAGTAGCCAACCATCTCGTTCTCCAAACTGATCTGATTCTCCACCTTAAGCCACGCCTTTAAATAGCGTCCCAAAAAAGTGGGCGGGGCAAACGCGGTAACGGCGTGCTCGTTCAAGTCAACTGTGGAACTTTCTCCAACATTCTCTGAGAGCAAATCTTTATTTCTTAGGTTCTACTCACATTTTAGAGTGTAGTAAAAACTGTTAGCGACCTCATTACGTCGCCAATACTCCTACATTTTCAAATTAATAAAATCTTCCCTTGTAAGTCCCTTTAGAATTATCTTTCTTTGCTGACGTATGATTCCATTACAATCAATTTTATACAACTAAACTATTTACAAATATTTAAAATATTCAGACAGAAATTCATAAATATTTAAATATTGACATGGAATTTTTAACAAAATTTATAATATATTAAAATTTGTTTCAAATCATTCAGAAAAAAATGGTTCAAACGATAAATTCATTTTTTTTTCTATTACACGAAAACTGTTCAGATACATTAACATTTCTTATAATGCAACGCTATGTTTATTATAGGATGAACCTGGAGATCTGGATCCATAGTCAGATGACGAAGACGCTTTAACTGGCACATCTCTTCTTTAAACTTCCATATTAAAACAGTGGAAGGGCTTTTGGCCTGAGGGGTTTAGTGTGCACCAGGTACACTTACACGATGGTTCTTCGGTTGAATCATGTTTCGAGAATGAAACTTCAGTTTCAAAACCAAGACTTTCCCACCAGATCATTGCGGCCCATCCGCAATACGAAGGTAAATACAAAAATACATAAATATCTAATAAATATTTTTTCATTATAAGAAACTCGAACTACCGATGTCTCAAAGGAATTTTCCTCTGCGAGGGTACCTCGTAATTGGGGATGAGATGCTTCCGGTATAGTGGCTGGATCTCGCCAACCCGGTGGGTACACTAATAGGTGGGGGTTATGCTTTTCCCATCGATGATGGAGTGTACTTCCTTCGGGGAGGGCTGTACCGTGGCCGGTGGACTCAACCATAGTTCCTGCTAATTGCTGTTGCAGCGGTCCGATCATTCAGCGTTTATGGTTAATACGTGTGCCTTCGTGCGGGTCGGAGAGTCTGTTATATGACTATGTCCCATAGGAATAATCTTATTAGTTAACCACTTGACATACGAATTTGTTTAACTTTCGAATTAGATAATTCACCCTATTTTTTTAATTTATTGTTAATTTGATTTTTTTAATAATATACGGAGCATTTGGAATACCAAAACGTTTTATATTGATTTTTGAGTATTTAAATACTTAATTCTGTGGCTTAGTTGCAGACTTGAAAATAAAAATTCAGTAATTCGATGCGTGTGTCAGACACGTCATTGTATGCGAGGTGGTTAACTAATTTTGTTGACAAAACTAAGTTGTATTTCTGGATGAACTATGAGTGGATGTTTGTTCTTTTAAAAATAACGGACAATTTTGTAAATAAGACTGTAGCTGTATACTCTGCAGGATGCAGTTTTCTTTTTGTTTCTTTAAAAAAAGTGTTTTTTAATCTTCTGCCTTTTTTTCACTCTTCTCTTGTGGTAAGTAACTCTAATAAGTTGAAAACATACCTTATTTTGTAGTCAGTGATTTCTTCTTCTTCTGTACAGCCGACCACCCCGCCACCACTGAACGTAGCAGTATCGACAGGATATGTTGTGGCCAACTGTGGGTTGTAGCAATGCCCATCCTTACATTGACCGAATCTGTCAAACTAATATTCTCTTCAAGATAATTGACCCCAAAGTGGTCAATTACTGATCACTTCCTCCTCTACAAACTTGCAAATAGTTCGGGAAAAGCTGACAATTTTAGACATCGTGTCCTTCAGAGTCCTAAGATTACTTGGTGCCATCAGTACTGAACTCAAGTCATCATTTTCAACTTGCAAATGTTTTCTATGATCGGAGATTACTGTGCATTCCTTTAAATAGTGGTAAACAGTACCGATTCCTCCACAAATGAATTTATTTCCCTGAATTCTTCCAAATCTTTGGAAATATGCAGGGAATCTCCCATGCCCTGATATAATTTGGATTACCAGTGGATGGTATCTTCTTATTTTTATTTCCGGATTAGAAATAAAATCGTAAGTTGCTCTTCCTTTTTTGGACATATACCATCTGTCAAACCATTGTAGCTTAATTTCTTCTCTCAATTCCCATTTTAAGACACCATTTGATTTGGGAACAATTACATCCAAGCTCTTTTTCTGTGCTGCTATCTTTGCGTATTGATACGCCTTTTCGTTACCAGTGTAGTCAGTGACTATACAGTCAATTGACGATCCATGCATCTAAAATACTACATAGTTGTAAAAAAAGATATTTATTTTTAAACTTTACTAGTAAGAAATATGAATAACACCATATTTGATAAAAAAAATTACAAGAGGTGTAAGCTCCCATAATGCACTGCATTTTACTCGATCTGAATGTCAGCAACCCCCTAGTGCCAAGGGCAATATAACGCAATCTTTTTTCAATCGCATCTGCCAGAAATAAGAAAGGAATCCAGTTTGCTTATTTATACCGCTGCCGCTGCAAAAAGAACCGCTTACAAATTTCACAACGGTCTAAAATATGAATGACCACAGGCCTTGGATGGAATAAATGGCATTACAGAGGAACGGGGAGGGCGCAGAAATGGCGCGCTCCTCCAGATACGTCTTTGAGTCGTACGTGTCTGGGGCTAATCAAAATGGATGGGGCCCTGCGCCCCCCGAGGAGTGGACTCTGGGCCCCAGAGAAATGCCCCGGGTACTTTTTTCCTTCCCCCCTTTTTCCCGAGAATCCCTTTACATTATTCCGAATTCGATAACGAAAGCGTAGGGAAGGTTCCGATTCAGTTGTTCGGAAGTTATGGCCATCCCTATTGAACCCCTTCTGAGGTTTGGATTGGTAGAAAGAAGAAAATAGGAGGAGGTAAAGTTTTCTCCCTTATCCTTTCGATAGTGTTATGATTATGGTTTCAGGTTTTTATGATTTCTCATTTCGGGATATGGAAAGCAGGGGGGGGGGAGAGAGAGAAAAATAGAATTTGGAATATTTTTAGAAAATAAAACGCTGATTTTTCCTGGGAGGGCGGTGGTCGGGATCGTGTTTAATGGGTGAGGAGAGGGTCGTAAACGATATTAAATCGCTTGTCGGGAAAATCGTAAAACTGCGAGAGGATCAGGTTATCAACTCGATAGTGTGCCTTCGAATTTTTTTAGGGGGGGAGGGAGGGATCGAATATAAATTGAATGGTTATTATGCATATATGGTTATATGTATGTATGCGCCGGTTCTCTGACTCAGAGGTAGCGCGTCTTACTCGTTTTCTGGAAGTCCCGGTTCGGGCATGTTGGTTCTTCTGTGTGCTATCTGCGAGATGTGTGACTGTGCCCCCATCCCCTGTAAAAAGGGGCTGTACAAGCAAATGTGGCGAGTGTGTAGCTAAGTCGTACTCTTGGCACTAGTTGGAGCTACTTCAAAACAAGAGACGCTCCTTTCGGCTTAAATTTACTGATGCTTTCATCAGCGGGGCTTGTCCAATGACAAGTGCCACAAGTAGCAGCAGAAACAACAACATGGTAATTATGTAAGCTAAAAAATGAAGAAAAATAAATAAATGTTCCCATTTATAAATTGTTTTAAATTATTAGGGTTAATTTCTTCTTTCACATTTTTGTTCATGAAAAAATATAGCTTCCACTTTAAACTCAAGAAACTTTGTTAAATATACTTCAATAAAAAAGTGTAAAATGGTATTCAGTTGTGTGTGTGTGTGTGTGTGTGCGTGTGTGCGTATCAGAAATAATATTTAAGGTATCAGACTCGATTCGGTGGAGATTTCTCAAAAAAATAATAATATTTATATAATGTTTTTATTAATATAAAGATAAAAGGAAGTTAGTGTAAAGCTTGATATTTATTAACCAAATTTTGGATTGTTCTACAGAAAAAAAATCTTTACTGGTTTTCATTTTTCTTTGTAATTTTAAGTGTATAACATGTTTTAAAGGGTAAAAAATTATTACATAAGAATTATATTTATTTAAGAATTTATCTATAAAATATTTGCGTGTAATGTATGAACACCGGTGGAAATTTGCAATTTTTTTCAACAATATTTACTTCAAATATTCATAAATCCACACCTAGAGTATCCAAAATCAAATTCATAATTCATTACATTATGCAAAACATAACGAGCGCTACTCCTAAATTTCATTAAGACAAATTGATTACTTTTTGAGGTATTCTCCTTAAAAAAATTTTTAAAAAATATATAAAGTTTTAAAATACTGAAAAATAAGCACAATTTGCATGTCAATAGTTTTCTACAGCTTAGCTTTTAATTGACAAAGAGACAAAATAAAGATATCACTAAAAAAAAACAGAGCTGTATCTTTTATTTTTAAAAAAATGCAAACAAATAAAAATAAATAATACGAGTTTTATCAAAAATTATGTTTTTTGCCTAGTTGGAGGCCTTAAACGAATAATCTGATTATAGTAAATACTTCTACATTCTTTAATTGGGTATGGCATCAAAATTATGCATTAGGAAATGGAAACATATTGTTACAAGTGGATGAAAGCCACGGAAGGGCTCTGAAGGAGAAAGCGTTGGCGATGGTTGACGAGGAGCTTCATGCCAGCCGAGTTCATTTGGAGAGGGTAATATTCTGGTGGTCGCTGGATCGTTCACGGTGTTTTCCGAAGCTTCGCGGGTTTCTGTGTGTTCGCTCGCTCGGCTATATAAGAGACGGGTTGCCGCAAGCTGGCAGTTCCTCTCGGAAGAGTAGCGATTCATTGAGCGAGTGGATTACTTTTCTCGCTTGTTATTAGTGAGCTGTGTTCACGTTTGATATTAACGTTGTGTTATTGAGCTCGCTGTGATTTACTGTTTGCTGTGCTATACGATATCTGTTTTGCAGTGCGTGTTTATTGCGCGTAAGGCTTGTATTTACGCTGTTAGTGACTGTTCACTGCTGTATTGTGTTTATCTGAAGTTTTACTTTATCAAAACATCCTGTAAATAGCTGTAAATAAATTTGTTTGTGCTGCCCTCAAGTAAAGTCCATTCAATCCGGACCCGCTACACTAAAAACGTAACAATATAGCCTTCAAATATTAAAGATTTTTGCAGTAAACCTTTTATATCAAGATTTTTTCATAATTAATTAATGAATTTTTAGAAATATGTTATAAAACTAATCGGATTTGTCCAACCTTGAGAAGAAAAGCCTTCACATAAAGTACAATTTACAATGGTGAAATTTAACCCATAAAAAAATGTTTTAGCTATCAATCGCCTAACTTAAAACTTTTCCCAAATTCTTACTCTGAAAAAGCAGAAAACTAATCTGTACGTTATTTATGAAACTCAGGAAATATAAACAAATATAAAATAAATAGGTTAGTACAGAATCTTGATAGGAATTAAACTATGTATCATTTTTAAGTCTTTTAAATGGAGGATTACATTTCACAAACTCAAATTGATTTCTTTTTTAAAAAAAGAAAAGGCGAAATTAGGAAATTCAAAATATTCAATATATAAACAATAACAATAAACAATTAAAGAGGATTAAAATATCGAAAAAGGACAACTTTTCCAATTTTTTATCGGAAATAAAAGTTTAAACTTAAAGGAATTGCGTTCATATGGAATAATCATTATGATACGATATGACGTATAGAGGTACGAATTTCAAAGTTTAGTAAGATAAAAAATTAATGAAAATTAAGAAAAAAAGTCCTTTTTTTTCTTCGAATCTTTACTCTGATAAAGCAGAAAAAATAAGGGGTGTTCTATAATCAACTCAAGATTTAAATTTTCTATCATTTGTGCAGTAAAGTTGTGGCACCTCTATTAAAAACCAATTGAACTGCTGATAGTTTAGGGTTAGAAGAAACGGAGCGTTACAAGATAGAATAGAGTAAGATTTGAATTAAATAAAAAAAACACACACATAATTTTTTTCTATAAATTGTTATATTATTATTGAATTGTACTCAGAGCAGGATCATGTATGGATTAACATATAGAGCAAATGTCCTCTAAGGCTTTACTGGCCCTTACGCACTTTTTTGTCAAAAGTTTCTATGTCATTTTGCATAAATGTGGCTTAATTTCGTTGTTGCAGTGTTGAATTTTTTCCTTCAAATCAAACGTGCTTGTGGCTTTGTTAAAATGGCTATTGGACTTCAAATAACCCCATAAAAAGAAATCCAGTGGTGTTAAATCACACGATCTAGGGGGCCAATTTTCAAATTTTCAAACTGTGGCCACCAGACTTTAATTCATTTGAAATATTCCTCAACAATGAAAACACGCTGTTCTATCGTGTAATGTTCCATTTTTATTAACCCTAAACTATCAGCTGCCAATCGGCATATTTAACAGGGTTGCAAAACTGCTATGTAGAAATGGTGGCAAATTCAATCATTGTGTTAAGTTTGAGGAACTTTTTATTTTATATGCTCTTTATAAAACACCAAAAATATGCACGAATATAAATAAACGAATTGGTAAAGAATTTCGGAACATTTTAAGCTCTAAAATACTTCTTAAATAAAGATCCTTTTACGGAATTGATCTTGAACTGAAATATTTATGTTTGCTTGTATCAGCATCAAATGTTCTGGAGATTGTTTAGTGGAAAATTGTTGTTACTAATGGCACTTGCATATGGACAAGCCAGCCGCTAATACAGCAGCAGATTTAAGCCGAAAGGAGCGTCTCTTGATTTTGAAGTAGCGAAACCTAGGGCCAAGAGTACGACTAAGCTACATAAACTCACCACAATTGCTTGCACTGCCCCCTTTTTACAGGGAGGCACAGTCACATGCCTCACAGATAGAACAACTATGTCCGAACCGGGACTCGAACCCAGGACTCCCAGAACACGAGGAAGACGTGCTACCTCTGTGCCAGCAAGCCGGCTTAGTGGAATATGGATATTACAAGGGAATAAAGTGTCGAACTCAAAGATTGTCCTTGTCATCTGATTACTTTTAAGTAATGGCTTTCTTTCAAAACCAACTTCCATAAGTTCTTTAAAACTGGATATCAATCAATCTAAAGAAGATGATATGTGAACAATTACAAGGATACAAGGAATATGGTTAGGGGCCCCGGCACCCGAAGGGCCCCATCCCCGATCGGCAAAACTTAAAGTCCAGAGTTACGTCGTTTGTTCTGAAGTGCGGGAAATTTTCTGGGAAGAGTTTTAAGAAGTAATGGGCACGCTAACAGCTTGGCCATTGAGGTTGCTTGAATGAAGGCGGGCGTGTCAGATAGCAGTTACTTTGTACGTTGTGGGTGCGGCTTGAGGTGAGGTGAGTTCTCTCAAGATTCCTCTAGAGGGGGTGCGTGGAGGATGGGGTATGAAGGATTGAGGGATTAACCAATTAAATTGCGAGAAAGCTCATGGGAATTTTTGAAGAAAAATCTGATTTTTGAAATGGTTTGGGACGAACAAAAATGGAGTGATAATGCAAATTAGACAAAAAAAATTAAAGTTAAAACTAGAGTAAAATAAATCTGGGTCTCCTGCTGTTAGGGTTTGCTGTGTAATTTTCTATTGCTTCTATAGCTGGGTTATCAATATTTTCGAGGTCATTGAAGAATTTAGTGGCGATTTTTTTAATAAAATCTTTTAATGATGGAAGATTTAGAGCGTGTCGGATATCTTCGTTCCTCATGAACCATCTTGCTTTTGTGATTTGTCTGAGAATAATGTTTTGGCACCTGTCAATGATATTAAGATTGCATCTTCCAGCATATGCCCAAACAGGGCTTGCATATGTTAAAACAGGTCTGAGAATAGCAGTATAAATAAGCACTTTATTTTCCCTGCACATTTCTGAATTCCGAGCTATTATGTGAATAATTTTATTAATTGTTGCGTATATGCTAGTTATTAGTAACAGACTCAGTGGTAATGCCAGATTCTTGTTTTCAAATATTTTATATTTTTATTTCTCTGTAACCAAAAAAATAATATTTCAAAGCATGATTTTAGCTCAAATCGCTTCAAAATCCTGCTTCTGTTTCCTCATTTTATAACATCCAATTCATATCTTTTAAGGGATTTTAAGTTTTTATTTCACATTAACTAAAAAAATATATATTTCAAAGCATGATTTTAGCTCAAATCGCTTCAAAAATCCTGCTTCTGTTTCTTCGTCTGATAACATCCAATTCATATCTTTCGAGATCAACGACATCCATTCGCCTGTAGCTGATTACCACAAAAATAATTTAAAACGTTTGCATAACTCTATTTTCATGCACCCCCTCTACCCCGCCCCACCACCTGACCCACCAATCTTGTTGCCATCCGACGGAAACAATGTTCCACGAATCCCCAGGGTGAAATGTTACAACCTGAAAATACACTTTTCCCCGCCCCCCTTCTGTTTCTTTCTTCGTTCCAATGCCTCCCTCCGCTGTGCGATAACAACGAAGAAAACGTCAAAGGCAAAAGAAATTGAAATCCTAAATATTTGTTGGCGCTTCTCAAACATCGGAAATCGATGCCTTTCGGAGCGCTCCGCTAATTTTATTCCGGGTTGTCTTCCCCCTTTTATTTTTTTTTCCTGACCTCCCATTTTTACGTTTCCACCTTGTTTGGCTTTCGGCAAGAACGGAGGGAAGATTCGGTTAGGTGTGTGTTGGTTGCTCTGGCGGAAGCAAAAATCTTTCCGGATTCTCCGCATTTACAAATGTAATCAAATATAGTTAAAGGAAATATTCTGTGCGATATATTCTGTTCTTTCAATATATATATATTGTTACGTTTTTAGCGTAGCGGGTTCGGATTGAAGGGACTTTACTTGAGGACAGCACAAATAAATTTATTTACAGCTATTTACGGGATGACCTGATAAAGTAAAATTTCATATAAAAACAATTCAGCAGTCAACAGTCACTTACAGCGTAACTACAAGCCTTACGCACAATAAAAACAGACTGCAAAATAGCTAACATATAGCACAATAAACAGTAAATCACAGCGAGCTCAATTATACAACGTTAACAGCAAACGTAAACACAGCTCACTAATAACAAGCGAGAAAAGTAATGCGCTAGCCCAGCGAGGCGCTACTCTTCCGAGAGAAACTGCCAACTGCGGCAACCCTTCCCTTATGTTGCAGAGCGAGCGAGCGAGCGCCCAGGAGCAACGCGACTCATCGTGAACGATCTGAGGGCTACCAGAATATTCCCCTCGGCTGGAGGGGAATATTCTGGTAGCCCCCTTAAACATCTTTTCGATAATCTAAAATTAGATGCATATTTTAGAAGAAAAATTGCTTCTAATTTTAAATAAAAAAAGATAATCTAAATAAATGTTATGGATAATATCACCGACTCTAATAAAAGCACGAAATTTTTATATTCCCAGTAAAATATTTACGCATCTAAATGTGTTAGTTTTCATTAATGTTACAGCATTCTAATTCTTTTAAAAATTTAATTACGGTAGTCATTAATCTGATGATAGATATATTTCAGCGATCAACATAATTAAGCAAATTATCAACATTTCTTAAATTTTATTGATATAAATAACTAATTCAGATTAGCATTTTTGACATTTTAATCTGGGTTAAAATGTCAAAAAACAAATCAAAGCTTTAGAAAATTCATCTAATTATGAAAAGTTAGTAATTTTTTGTCCATTGATATTAAATTCAGTTTTGCACATGAGTGATTTTTCTTTCTTCTTAAAATCGAATGATAAGAAATTTTGTTAATTGTGACTTTCTTGAAATATGGATAGTTCTTCACAATTAAAAAAAAACATTAAATCAAATTTATTTATTTTTTCTTTCTATAAAGAAGTTAATCGGAAAAATAACATTAAAAAATATTTCCAAAAAGAAGAAGTGAAAATTTTATGTTAAATTCTATATTCACACAATTTTCAGTTTGAAATATAAATCTCCAGAAAATAGTTTGGACAAAATTTCTAAGCATGAGTATCTCAAGAAATAAGGATATTTCTTCGTCTTTAAAAAAGAACAGAACGAGACCACTTTTTTTTTTTTTCATGTTGGACTAAAACGTTAAAAACAAAAACCTCTTCTAATCCGAGACGTTTGAGCGCTTTATTAAAGGTTAATCTTCGATATATAAACGTTTCAGAAGTCAAGAGATTCTTTAAGCCTTCTTTTTTTTATTGTATATAAAGAATCGAAATTGTCAAAAAATTATTTTCACATATCTTCGTGTTTCAGAGCTTTTCAAGTCAAAAAAATTATAATAATAATAATCTGAATAATCTTTCGGTTTGTCTTTTTTGTCAACGAAACGCAATAAATCAAATATTTTTAGCAAGGACGGAATATGGTGCATGCCTCTTGCATTAAATTTGTATATTTAACTTCAGTAAAGTTCATTCACATTGTCTGTTTTGCCGATTGAGTTAAAAAGAGCATAATAACTTCAAAAAATTTTTTATAAATAATTTTGAATACAAATTTACATCTTTTAGTACCAACCTATATTAAACTGCGCCCCAAGTATGTCAAATGATCGAATCTACTATTTTCTGTATGCACTTTTAGATGCAAGTAAACCTATTAACTATAATACAAAAATTCGGTGCATAATTTTATTGCAAGGCATTTAAAATTTTTAACTTAAATTTTTAATCAGATCTATGATAAGTGCTCTGCAAATTCCCATACATGCAATTGCGAATATTCAAAGATAACGCAACAAAAACGCGTAAGGGAAACAAATTATTTAAATGAAATTTGGTAAGTGACTTTGTTTCTACAGTTTTAAAGTTGTAAATTTTATTTCAGTAGTTTGAAAAAAAAAGTCAAATACATAATAGGTTTTCTTCAGTTCACTTCATAGCACGAAGTGTACATGGGCGAGATTCTGAAAACAAAAATCTGAATGGTCATGGCAATAACGGGTTTGTAAAGGTCTGCAATTTTTAATTTGAGAGGCTAACACTGCAGTATGCGAGATACTTCTTGGGGGGAGGGGATGATGTCATGCCTATTTGTTCTTACTTATTGCATATGAAATATTTTTCTTCCGAATCATGAATGAAAGAATAATCAGAAGGGAAAAAATTTCTTCATCTTCTAAATTAAAGCCAGTTAAGTATCCTCGACGTGTATACACGCGGGACCAAACCTCTACTGTGGTGCGATTGGCGCGTATACTCGTCGTGTAAAATAAAAAATTACCACTCACTATAAAAACTCAATAAAATCTAATGAGAATATTATTTAGTGATATGTTCCCTTTATATAACCAATGTATTATACAAAAAAATGGCGGAAAACTAAGCCGACTGAATTTTTTTCTACAATTTGTTGAAGAAATTGTCGAAGAATATGCAATTCAAGAAAAATGTTTCTCAAATTGGTCTGTAAAAAAGTCGTAAAACGTATCTCCCTTCCTAAGAGACGCATGTCTGAACATTGTTACATCTGGCCAACGGTGAGGCGATTCTTTCCTTTGTTGCGCATTGTGTTTCTCCCGCTTTGATGTTACCCTCTGGAAATGAATTGAGTCGAGATAATAGAGTACCCATGTGGTTTACAGCCCTTTTCAGAAGGGAATCGTGTCAAACCCAAAGATGTAACTATTCTCCTATGGGGCCACCCGAACTGGGATAAGTTCCGATAATGAACAATACATGCGTTTTACGGCCCTTTGAAGAAAGAAGTACTGAAACCTCCAGATGTGAATATTTCTCTATTGCGAAGGGTCCGCTAAGGGCATCGATGAGTAGAAAATATTTCCACGGCTGACCACTGGGAATATTTCTGAAGAATTATTGGATGATCGGCATCTCTAGCGCACCAATGCGAACCTGAGAGGCGGAGTTTGACCGAGGTTAAAAGGGAAGGTTTTGAAAAGAACAGAGGGATACCAGCTGATCCGCCTAGAGACTGGACGATATGAGCTGTGAGCTGACTGATGAGCTATGGGCTGAGCTGAAGAGCTGGACAGTTGGAGAGATACCTCGTGGTCCTGAGCGCTATAGGAGATTTTTCGTTTGAGAGAAGCTCCGAGCTTCGGAAAAGGACCTACACCGGAGATATCCGTAGATCTCTTGAGCTACACGCAGTCGCTGGATACGTTAACAGTATGTTAGTTTTCTTTGTGTTAGTCGTAGAACTGTTATTCCAGATGTAAATATTTCCCAGTATATTAACCTAGAGGACGAATTGTTGTTTTGTTATTATATAAAGATGTAAATAAAAAAATGTGTTTAAACGTTACCCGTTTATTTGATCGAACAGGATCAAGTCATAACAGGTTGGCCAACGAAATCCGCTCAACCAACATTGGTAAACATTTCCCAAATTTTCTACCGGCTACTCCATCAAAACCAAATCCTCTCCGAAGAAGTGTCATTTGCTCAAAACATGGAAAACGCAAGGAGACAAGATTTTGGTGTACGACCTGTGAAGTCGCACTTTGCATAGTGCCGGGTTTTGAAACCTATCTCACGTACATAGCTTGAAATTTTATAAACTATTTCCTTATTTTTCTTATTTATTCTTGCTATCTTCAATTTTTCTTGCTTATGTATTTTATTATTTTTTTCACAATTTTCAAGCTCTTAGTAAGAATAATGTATTTAGAAACGAATTGTTAGTTTATTTGACAATTGAAAATTTAATCCTTCCTCGTTTTTCGTAAAGTGTAACAGTACACCCGTATACACGTCGTGGCTTGTTTTTAATTCCGCACCCTGTGGGGATCTTTTGAAACTGAATTCCACAGTTAACTGTTTAATGTGACCATACTCTAAGATATTGTAAAAAGAGAAAAGATTTCTTCAGAATCTATGTTTAAAAATAATCTAATTCATTTATCCCTATAATTTTCAAAGTTACTGAATACTTGGATGCTGAAAAAATGATAATCTTGAAAACTTCTTGAGAAATTTTTAAATAAAAGAGAAATATCGAAGCATATCCAACTCATCCACTTGAACAGAGATAGAATACCCACTAGAACAGAGATAGAATACCCACTTGAACAGAGATAGAATACCATTTGAACAGAGATAGAATACCCACTTGAACAGAGATAGAATACCCACTTGAATAGAGATAGAATACCCACTTGAACAGAGATAGAATACCCACTTGAAAAGAGATAGAATACCCACTTGAACAGAGATAGAATATCCACTTGAACAGAGATAGAATATCCACTTGAACAGAGATAGAGTATCCAATTGAACAGAGATAGAATATCCACTTGAACAGAGATGGAATAAAGTTCTGGAATTAGTTATTCCCCAGAAAAAATATGCAATATGCGTAACGTTTCTTTGCCTCATCTTTGAGGTATGAGAGCAAATAGAACCTGAGAAGGTTCTATTTTCAAATTGAAAGAAAAGGAAAGAAGAAATTACTTTACAAAGAGTTCTTTTAAAAATATACCTCTATAAAAAGAGAGAGAGGGGTAATTCGTTATTTCTGAGAAAAATTATGTAACATGTAGGATGTTGGGTTGAATAATTTTTTTAAATATGATGGCAAATACACTGTTTCATCGTTTTCAATTTTAAAAAACGAAAGAAGAAATTTATTTAAAAAAAAAGTTATCATAAATCTATGCTAATAAGTAAAAAATAACCTTGTTACAATATTTAAAAAATTATCTTGTGTTAAGAATATCGGCACATTGTGTGGATATTATTCAGTATCTTGTATAAATAGTGGTAGATTTTTATAAAATATATTTTTCTAAAATTTAATATACTATCGTTTAATAATATAAATTATAAATCTCTATAAAAACTGCTTTCATCAAATATTATAAAAATTGCTTTCATTAAATTTTAAATCTTGATAAACATTTCTTGATTAAATTATATATCGTTATAAACATTCCTTGTTCAAATTATAAATCTTTATGAATTTTCCTTGTTCAAATTATAAATATTTATAAACATTCCTTGTTCAAGTTAAAAATATTTATAAATATTCCTTGTTCAAATTAAAAATATTTATAAATATTCCTTGTTCAAATTATAAATCTTTATTAATTTTCCTTGTTCAAATTATAAATCTTTATGAATTTTCCTTGTTCAAATTATAAATATTTATGAATTTTCCTTGTTCAAATTATAAATATTTATGAATATTCCTTGTTCAAATTATAAATCTTTATAATCATTGTTAGAAAAAAAATCATTGTTTTTTATTTTAATTACAAGCTTCTGGAAACCCGAAAAACAAGCAAAGTAACATCAACAACGAAAGCATTCAACACCACCAACAACAAAAACAGCAAAAAGTGCTGAAAACCCATATATTCCCAGCGTCAGAAACCACTAACATCACCAGATGCCTCATTCGTCCTTGTCATGACAAATATTCCCCCCCATCCGACCTTTTGTTGTTGGCGAACAATTCACTCCCGAAAAACATTAGGCCTATTATGCCGGCACCTAAACACAATGAACTATCCTTGGGCAACAGGAATAAATGTCAACTCGCCAAAGGGAAAGGAAACTCGGAAAATAAAGTAGAATATCAGAGAATGGATCGTGATTACAGCAAATGGAACCCCTAAGTGCAGGATCGAATATTGGTGTGGACTGCGCCATTTTTTTGGGGGGGGTCGCACTTTGCTTCCTCAAGCGAGTGTCTAATTTAGCGAAAATCTCCTTCGCAACGAGAGATGCAATAAAAGCGGCCATTTATCATCAAAGGGGCCATTACACGCAGATACTTGTCAAAGCCGCTCACCGTCTCTCGAAAAATATCTCCAGCCTCTCGCGGAGTGTCACGTGGAGAAATATATATCTCCTTTTTCAGATGGTATCACTCTGCACTAACGCCCAAATCATCAACCTTTATTAGGAGACTCCTGTAATGGAATTTTATTTTTGGCAAACCATTTCTTGTTCTTTATGTCCTGGAAATATCCTTTGCCTCAAATAGTTTGTGGACGTCAGCTTTGGTAGTTCTTGGCTTTCGGCATTTCTGCTTGGACAAGCGTCAATTCTTGTAAAAAATTATTATGATATGAAGATTTGAAGATTTTTTAGAATTTTTGATTGGAATTGGCTTTAAAATTATTGATGGCGACTTTATTAAGGATTGTGTTGAATAACAATGATAAATAAATAGAAATTGAAATTTGCAAGCAAGAATTTCAAGTTACGAGTATCATGTGGGAATTTTAATTTTTTAAGTCGCGTCGTGTCAATCGGACAGAAAAACATGTTCTCAAATGACTCACATTTCGAAATCAGCAACATTTAGGAAAGCAAAGGTTTTTTCCTGCTCCAAATTTGTTAAGTTTTAATTTTTTTTTCTCAAGATCAAATTTTTTTAGTAAAAACCAGTATAAACCGATTATAAACAATCTCATGACTATTATATTATACATGCGTAAATAAGTTTTTTATAGCACAGAAACTTTGTTTAAATTTATTTGGGATGATCATGTGGCTATTATATTGCAAAATCGTCAACTTTTAGAAAAGCGAATTCTCTTCCTCCCCCTTTCCCTCCATCTCAAAATCTTTCGAATTCCAGAACTTTTTTTTTTTTGCCAGTTAGAAAATAAATTTTTGATTCCTCACACCACGCTGTTTCGCGTTCATTCCCATTTTCTTCTCTGTGCTTATTCGGTCGATAACTTATTAAAAACCTGTCCTTTATTGGCCAGACAGGAAAATCGGATAAACGTCGAACATTCATGCTAAGTTGTTACTTTATTTACTTTACTTAAAGATGCTTTTAACTATAGTGGATGAAATTAAAATGTCTTATTCCAAATTTTTAGATTTCTGACAAGCAATGAAAAAGTCCCTTCACAGAAAGTCAGCCCGAGTATTTAACAACAATTGAACTCAATACTACAAAACATATAGAGTTAAACGGATAAAAATTAGGTTCTAAAGCTTTGCTTCTAAAATATAGATTATATTCAAATTTTAAACTAAATATTTCGTGCATCTAACGGACCGTCTATCTGTACTTTCGCATGCTTATCAACGTAATAGCTGATAAATGAAATGACGTAAATCACAGAAATTCGCTGTGTTGTTTTGCAACAACAACTATAGGTTCTTGTGTGTGTGTGTTTTTAAATTTATACCGATCTGAAAAAAAGGAGTCCAAAATATATATTCATGTGATAAATTCAATAATATTAAGTTTATATCGAAAATTTATAAATTTTGCAACTATTTTTCACCTATGTTTTGCAAGGCATTCATAGTCTTACTTAAAGTTCACAACTACATTCTTTTTCTTGTGTACAGTCGACCACCCCACAACTACTGAACGTAGCAGTATCGACAGGATTTGTTGTGGCCGACTGCGTTCACAGCTACGCAACTACATGCGGGGAAATGGAGTAAGACCATTGTTGGAAAGTATGCGAGAAAGTTTCTGGGGCACAT
Source organism: Argiope argentata (assembly GCA_026289955.1). NCBI lineage: Eukaryota > Metazoa > Arthropoda > Arachnida > Araneae > Araneidae > Argiope > Argiope argentata. Next base: position 3,160,998 of record JAOUZG010004552.1, on the reverse strand, counting down.
ATTCCACAGATTAAATTATGATCTTCACAGATGGACATAGTGGCAAGAATGTTTCTTTTGAACAGGTATGTTTAGTGAGCGAAAATTCGTTAAAATATCGAGTCAGTTCTTTTTTAGGATTACAATACTGTCTCTCTTTGCTTATCATATAAGCTAGAAAGTAAAATAAGTACTCGAATTAAGAAAAAATGGAAACATTATATTATAAGAAGTAATACAAAAAACATTTTTTAAAATCAATTCTTACTTAGGTTATTAAAGAATTTTTTTTTATTTTAGTTAGTTTTTATTAAATAATTACAATTATTGTTGATCTCTTTTTCCGATTTACAACGGTAGAAGGGGTGCAGTAGCTTCTGAGGGTTCATTCATTCATCCACAGATCGCAATTTATATCTGGAACAGAGAACGATCACTTCTGACCCATTACTCCCAATGATACTACTTCCGACATAAAGACTTTTTGACCACGACAGATTTAACTTCCTACACAGACACACAGACACACGGAGAATCTTCAGCTGGCGAGTTCGAGCTCGAGACCCAAGGGATGCGTATCCAACGCCCAACAAACCAGATTATCCAGGCGTAACAATTACAATTACTATAAATAATTGATCAAAAAATTATACTAGCATTGCATTTTCAACACCATTGGAGGATTCAAAACCAATTGTGGCAAAACAAAATGCACGAATTTTCTACATCAGTTGAGGTAATGTAATACAGATTATAAATTACTAATTATCTTTATTCTGTAATCCGAAAGTATTTCCAAAATGAATCTGGAAAATCGTCTATTAGGAATGTTTAATTTTAAATGAATCAAACAATATGAAAATAAACAGAATCAATTAAAATAATTAGCCGACATTTTTTTAAAGACTAACCTCATTAGTGTGGGGGAAAAACAAACTGAATTCGTTACTTATTTAGGGGCAGGGACATGAAGATTTTTGACTAGAAAGTGAGTTTTTAATTAATTAATGAAAAAAATAATGACAGTGTTTGAAACAACTGTATTAACATCAAATGCCATCCACAACAAGTTTTAAAAAATTACTTGAACTTGACTGACTGAACAAAAAGTATTTTATTAACGTTTGAAAATTTGAAGAAGATTATATATCATATATATAGGGAGATATAGGGCTGATAGTAAAAATCGAAAATTCATTGAATAATGAAAATACCATTGCCACAGCCTTATCAGTAAGTAAACAATTCTTTTAGCATTGATACATTGTTACCGATTGCTGCTTTGTTCTCTAAAGATAAAAAGTTGGGAATTGGAAACCTAACTGCTGATGCATGCAACAACCAACTAAAATGAATCATCTTGCCCCCCAAAACAACTCCGCGATAATTAATGACTCATTAGCATGGAGCCATCGAAACAGACCAGCACTCTCTAGATATTATTTATCATACAAACAAGAGAAACAAAACAATAACAAAAAAAGTAAAAAGATCAAACATAAAAGAAAGAGAAGAGAATCGCTTTCCTGGCAAAATTGAGATTTCCAGATAAACCTTATAAATAACCACTTAGAACGAACAGATTCCGCTGCCCAAAAAGATCGCTTCTTCACGGCCATCCAATTAAGCCTCTGAAACATTTCGTGTCAGATATAATCGCCAAGAAAACGCGACGAATGATACGAGATACCCTTCCCAGTTCGATATTTTAATTCTTCCCACCCCCGCCTATTTTATTTTATCGCCCCCTCCCCGACGATTTTCGCCGATGAATAATGAAGCAGAATGACAAACGAGAGGAATTTTATGAAAATTAGCATCGGAAGATAACAAACTCAATTAATGCGAAGATGCTGCTGAAGTTTTGGCGAGAATTGGCGACGCGAAAACGAGAGAAAAAAAAAGGATTCTGAATTTTAATGTGGATTGCATGTCTCCAAGTGTTAAGAGCAGTTCGTGGAGGAAGAAATGAAAAAAAAGTTAATTAACTTCGAAATTTAGTAGCCGTTGGTTTACTTAGAATTGCGATCCTGCAAATTTCGTGTTTGTGTTTGGTTCGGTGCCTTAAGTAAATAGACATTTGTTATAGCTTTCGAATTAGAGGTAGAGGAATTTCAGCAGAGAGGAAGGGAAAGAGTTTTTAAAAATCGAAGATTAGCAATTGAAATATCTAATTTTCGTGTCAAGATACTTATTGTAAGCTTTCTAGTATTGTGACATGCTTAAAAATATTATTTGGATATCCTACATTTTTGCTTCTTCGGTTATTTAGAGAGGACTTCTATTAATTAGCCAGGAATATTGAGATCATCTCAATGGTTATAGAGTCGTTCGATGATATCTAAGGAAAAAGAGAAACGTGCTTCATCGGCGATCAACAAGCTCATTTGTTTAGCTCAAAAAGTTTACAACATTTGACATGCATCACATGTTAAAGAAAAAGTGCAAAAAGAACTAAAATTAAAACAGCAAGTGCAAATTTATAGAAACAACACACAACTTTATCATATTTTAGGGAGCGCTGTATCACTAGTCACTAGGTAATCTGTCCGGCAAGAATTTAATATTTCTATCCCTATTCGAAAGAGCTACTTTACTTGCTCTGTTATTTTTTGTTTTGTTCTTTTACCATATAAAATAAATCTACTCTTGTTCTTGCTAAATGGCCGTAGGTTTCCTTAAAGTTCCAGAACATTTAATTAGAGGAAGCATAAATCATATGTAATTATAGTTGCCTGAAACATATATGAAAACTTTTAGTATGACAATTAGAAATTACTAAAATACCTAAAAATGTTATGATTCAGATTCATAAAATATTAATTACGATCAGAATGAACATGTAAATTAATTTCTATTTAATTTGCACTATTTAAAATGTAGTTACATCAAATTCCCCCAAAACTTATTAGACTTCAGGTACAATGAGTTCCTTTTTTGTAGAAATCTTAATACTTATAATTCCAGACCAGATGTTGTTGTTGTTACTTATGGCACTTGCCATGGACAAACCCCGCTGATACTTCAGCATATTTTATACCAGAGATATGCGTCTCATGTTTTACAAGTAGCATCATCTAGGGCCAACAGTACGACTTAGCTACACACACAACCTTTCTAGGGGGCAGACTTCAATCATGCATATTCATTCAATAATCTCAGAACGTAATTTAAACCTAGAACAGTGAACGATCACCTCTGTCCCAGTACACCTTCAGTGATGTTACTCTCCCCTTGGAGGACTTTGCGACCATGACAGATTCAGCTCCAGCCGCCACACACTCGGGGAATCTTTTGGCCGGTAAGTTTCGAACTCGTAAACTTAGAAGTACGAGTCCAACGCTCTACCAACCAGGCCATGCTGGCCCTCATAGACTCTACTTCCATTGATGTCTTGAAAAGGGTTTTGTATTATCAGAAAATCAGTGGTTTTACCATTTTCTTTAGGTTAAAGAACATTGCTTAGGATGACTATTTCTCTCTGATGGAAACAACTGTCATTATAAGAATTTATTAATTAATTTCTTCTCTTTCCAACTACTTATTCTTTTGTAGATGTCAGCATAGATTTGGAAGCGACGCTGCTTGTTGTCAAATAGGTTGCTCTTAAATATGTAGGCCTTCAAATTTGGCAGCAGTAAGCTTTATTGAATTTTTTTTTCATTTAATATCTTTCGAAAATGTTTTGAAACTGTTAGTATTATGTTCATATTTCGAATTTTTCTCAATCAGAGTTTTCCATGTCTGAATAAGAAAAAAAGTCTCTCGTTAAATAAGTATAATATCAATTTTAATTTTATTATTTTCTTCATCGTGACTTGACATTGAAGAATCAATGTGGCCACTTCTTTCTTTATTACGAATACTTTAATTTCCACACATTTTTATTCTTTCATATATCCTTCAAATTCACATTCGCGTGATCCACTTTTTGTGCAGAAATACCATTAAGATTGACTACTGATTACTCGCTATCTGACATTATCTCAAAATTACAACTGGTTTCATATGATTATGTCAACTTTTTACTTTTTCAACCAATTGACCCATGATGAGGTTGGTGTTTCTGGAAACGCCGAGGCTCAACGGCCTTTGATCTTCTGCTTGACAAAAATTATTAGTAAGGGATAAATCAAATATATTAAACATAACTTTTAGAATTTAGTTAGGATTTGATTTATTATACAGAGAATTGACCTTATTATATTTTAATGTGATAGTTAAAAATTAGAGAAAAGTGGGAGAGAGCTTTATAAAACTACATTAATTCTAACGACATGGAGTATTTGTTCAGATGAATGCAGTGGCTATTAGGGAATTAGAATCAATAATACTGGTAGGGAGGGGATCTTAGGGTAGATGCTAAAAAAATTATAGTATCCGTCTGCGCTGTCTTCTACGATTTGGGTATTTCTGAAATCAAAGGAGGGGATTTCTTTTTAAGTATACAAAGAGAAAAAGAACTACAATCTTAGAAAAGATTAAAATGAAATCTGCTATGCATATTTCAATGTATCATATCAGAACATCATTTCTTGAACGGCCAATCACCACGCGCTCGTGAAAGTTAAATTATATTTTTATTCATTTTAATTGTTTCATCGAATGAGTCACTTTAGTATTGCAAAAGGTAAAAAAAAAAACTTTGTCTCGCATTTATTGTTTAAATAAAATATCATATTTCTTATTTATTTCATTTCATATAATCACGCGCTCAAAATGACATTTTTCTAGGGTTTATTGGCTGTAGTTATTAACTTATTTTTTTTAAAATCAGAGCATTTGTAAATGCAATGGCAACACGCTATTAAAAGCCGATTTCTTTTAAGAGGCTCGTGCAGATAATAAAATTTTAATTCATTGCCAATGTATTTTTGTTGACGCCAAAAACCTCATCCCAAAAATGACATCATCTTAAAATATTGATATCATGCTATAAATATTGATATGTTGAAATGGAACTTACATATCAAACTGCAGAGGCTCACTTTAAGTTATTGTTTTAGGCAAATTTATTCAAGATAATAAAAGCAAAAATAATAAAATCGTCATAGTTCTTTAAAAAACTAAGCATCTACTTTATATACTTGCAAGGAATGATTCAAAAACCTATTATCTCTACCTTCTGGAACAAAATTTAATTTTCTTGGGGACGCCACCAAGTGCCTCCTACCAGATATAATCTTTACCTTTTCCACTCAAAACATTTCGACGAACCCTTTCTCCAATTGGAATTAAAATATATCGTGCGCAAACTCCCCTCGAGATATTTGTTAATTGTAGATCAATTTTCCTCCCCTGGATATTTATTCTTCCGATATAACGATTGCAAGTGTCCATTAGAAAGAGAGCAGCTGGCGAATGCAGAGCGCTAATGAGGTTCAATCTTCTTTTTCGACGCTTTGCCACTTGGAGCGGGAGTGAACGGTTGCGCTCTCCATCGGTTGCCGTATTGCTTGGTATTAATCGCTGCAGCGATTCTTGGATCAGTTGCAGAGAAGTTGCCTGCAGAGGATAAAATATCCCAGTGGGTGGATTGTTGAAGGGGTGGCCTAGGGTGGCCTAGCGGTAGCTTCCTAACTCTTTTTTTTCTGGCAGTAGTGACCAGCCCAAAATCTCATTGACATAATCTCCTGCCAAAGACAAAATCTCAGAGTCCATTTTTAGAAGAAATATCTAGAAAAGCTGTCTTCTCTTAGATCATTAGCGAATAACACTACTTGAGAGCAGTTGTGTTAGTCTTTTTTGGGTGGTTACCAAGAGTGATTTTATGAATTCAGGTTTCATTGCGTCGTTACTTTTATTGTAGAAAATTGAGCAAAATGCATTTTGTTGTTTAAGAGAATGATGCAGTATTTTTGAATAATACAGCAATTGATTTTTATTATTTCTCATAAAACGAAGAAAAAGCGTTATAATCTTTGAAAAAAAAATGGCTTGCCAATGTTTAGGCCTCCTTGAAAATGAAAACGACATTTTAAAATGTGATACGTAGCATTAACCCTAAATATGGATTTCCATCAAAGTTTAAACAAAATTCATTCAGAGGTCGTCTATCTCTGAATATCTGAGTATAAATGAAAAAAAAAGCTAATGTGAAGAGATGGATAGATAAAATTTGGTACATAGGTTTAGCATCTAAAGCGTAGATTCTTGTAAAATTTGAACTGAGTCTGTACAAGCTCTGAGTGTCTTATAGTATTTACTTTCACTTATATATAAAGGCAATGACTTAAACAAATAAAATTGGATATATGATCTTGTTTCTATTATTGTAGTTTTTGGTTTATTATATTTTGGTTTCATATTTTGGTTTCAACCCTATTAGGCCATATTTTGGTTTCAACCCTATTAGACCATATTTTGGTTTCAACCCTATTAGGCCATATTTTGGTTTCAATCACATTAGGTCATATTTTGGTTCCAAACATATTAGGCCATATTTTGGTCTCAATCATAATATTAGGCTATATTTTAGTCTCAACCATAATATTAGGCTATATTTTAGTTTCAACCATATTAGTTCATGTTTCGGTCTCAATCATATTAGGTCACATTTTGGTCTCAATCATATTAGGCCATATTTTGGTCTCAATCATATTAGG
>JAOUZG010004552.1:3072301-3095414 GCA_026289955.1 Argiope argentata | reverse complement strand
TCATTGCGGAAAGAAATATGAAACACCATTCGAACAACATCATTGTGTAAAGGAATATGAAACACCATTAGAACACCATCATTGTGGAAAGGAATATGAAACATCATTCGAACCACATGATTGTGGAAAGGAATATGAAACACCATTCTAACACCATCATTGCGGAAAGGAATATGAAACATCATTCGAACAACAACATTGTGGAAAGAAATTTGAAACACCATTCGAACAACATCATTGTGGAAAGAATATATGAAACATCATTCGAACAACATCATTGTGGAAAGAATATATGAAACACCATTCGAACAACATCATTGTGGAATAAAATATGAAACATATTCGAACAACATCATAGTGGAAAGAAATATGAAACACCACTCGAACCACTGGTTTGCATCGAATTTAAGAAACTAATTTAATTTGGGAGCACTTTTTTTTGTTTCTGTATTAAACTAATCAAGTCTAAACCTAAATCACAACAATAATCGTTTACTATGAAGGGCCGAAAGTAAATAATAGAATTTGCAAAGTCAGAGAGATCTGTCTTTTGTATCTATGAGTCTAGCTTCAAAATATTCATGGATTTAGAAGTTTACTTCAGTTCATTGGCCACCGCCCGGGACCTACGACTGCATTCAGTAAAAGGTTATGGATTAAGGTGTATGAAATTCCGTGAAGCCAGAAAAAAGACCCTCTGATACAGGGTATCCTGGCCAGGTATCCTAACCACTAGGCCATGTCGGAGTCTTCAGAATATTAGGCTGAATATTTAGTTTAGTTTTAATCGCATTAACGTGCCAATGCAAAACAACAACAGGGCTATTTGGGGACTGATCTCGTAATTTTGAACTGCATTCAGATGACGAGGACGACACTTGAGCTGGCATCCCCCCTCTTCACACCACACCAGTGGAAGTACGTTTGGCCCTGACAGATTTAACATGCAACAGACCCCCTTAAGCGACAGTTCTTCGAAGGAATCGGGTCTCGAACGTGGGACCCTGCAACCCATAAGCCAAGGTCGCAGTAGTCAAATATTAGGCTGAAGGTGAAGCTTCAATGAATACAATAACAAAACTTTAAAAGGTTATTTATACTAATCTAGAGCTTGGAATAAATTTATTTCATTAATTTTAAACTGTATGCGATAGCAACGGGCTATGAAATATGTCTCGTAATAATGTGACGCTGAGAAAACTTGTTGCGCTGCCCGTTTGTGAACCCTTCGAGGTTTAATCTATCTTATGAAAATTTTAAGGATAGGGATAGTCTAGTTGGTAGGGTGTTGGATTCGCATCTCTTTGGTTGCGAGTTTGAGCCGGCCAGCCGAAGACTCTACGTCTGTGTAGTGGCTGGCTCACGTTAAATCTGTCATGGTCACAATTCCTCCATCTCGAGAGTAATACCATTGAAGGTACTGTGTCAGAGGTGATCGTTCTCTGTTCTAGGTCTTAATTATGATCTGTGGATGAATGAATGGAATGCATGAATGAAGTCCACCCCGTAAAAAAGGTTTGTGACGTGTGTGGGCTAGGAGCCAGACTTCTGCCCTCAGGTGCTCAGGGGTCCATACCCTCAGAAGAAGGTACCCCCTGGGGCACCTCGTAATTGGGGATGAGATGCTTCCGGCATGGTGGATGGATCTCGCCAACCCGGTGGGTACACTAATAGGTGGGGGTTAGACTCCTCCCATCGATGATGGGACGCCCTTCGGGGAGCGTTGTACCGTGGCCGGTGATGGCCATTAGGATTCGACCACAGTTCCCGCAAATTGCTGTTGCGACAGTCCGGTCATTTAGTGCGTATGGTTAATCCATGTGCCTTCGTGGCGGGTCGGATAGTCCGTGACCACCCTCAGAAGCTACTGCGCTCCTTCTTCCATTGTAATTCGGAACACGAGAATAACAACAACAATAAAAGATTTTCCTGACGCGACAGAACTGATTTTTAAGGAGGAACGATAACTTAAAGTAGTGTTCTCATCATTTGACCGCTATTCAAAACATAAAAACAATTTCAAGATTACAACAGTTCCGCGTCAAAACGGGATATGAATCTATCTGCAAATTATATTGCATATTAATATTTTCTCGTGTGCGAAGTATTTTAGATGTAAATGTATAGAAATATTAAAATCTTTTGTTTCCTGGAAATGACATCTTTATTCACAACGATTATGAACTTTTAAAATAAAACTAATCTTCACACTTTGCCAATGTGAATGAGATTTTTTTACTACAGCTATCGTTATCTAATTTGTGACAGTCAGATCTGTATTATTGTTTACAGAACAACAACAGAGATATCTTTCTAGTTGTAAATTAAATATTCACTTAACTACAAAAAATAAGATATAATTGCATCATTTTCTAAGTCTGGGAAACGTGTGCAGATTTTATTCTCGTAAAAATTTATTTTCGAAATAAATTCAAAATTTAGAAACATGTTCATAAATGGAACATTTTCTCCTCGACTTTCTTACATGTTTATTTAACCAATATGCCTATCATTATATTTAATAGATTAGCTTATATTATGTTTAGCTGCTTCGTTTACACTGGCAAATTAATTTTCTTGACCTCTGTGTTATTTTGTTTTTATATATCCAAAATTCAATACAGATCTACAACTTATCAGTCGAAATGGATATTATATTTGATTTATACAGCTATTTACGTTTTTTAACTTGCCAGGTCCGAGAACACGCCAATAGATAGCTTGATCAACAGTCAACCTACTAAACTGTATAATGCAAAATCCACATATATAATTTTTTCGGTTCGTTTATTTCCTCTTCCAACGAAGGTTGAATTCCTTTTTTTTTTGGCGAAGGGGGAGGTAGTATAATGAGACTTGAATCGCTATTCAAAATAAATCAGACGTAAATATGCATATGCGATACATATGCATACCATTGCCCTTGCTATTTGCACAAGCGCAGATTAAAGTTTTCCCGCATATGCAAAATGATGCAAAGTAAAATAACTATTATAAAACTCCTTTTTTAAATTTTGATATGGCTTTATTGTACTAAAACCTTCCCAATAATTGCTCTATAAAATGGTACAAACCTCTCCAATATCCGTTTACTATTTCCCGAATTTTTGTGGTTCCAATATACAGACGCGTTCAGGTGACTTCCTTTTATACTATCTATAGATATATAATTCTTTTTCTAGCGCTTCGTATTAAAGGATATAAAAAAATTCATAATAAGTAAAAAAAAACAATCTAAATAATGTATTGGAAAGTAAATATGTTTTGATGGAAATAAAAATAATGTTGAAAAAATATATAATTAGAATATACGATATATAGAATTATTCCTAGACTGAAAAATTAGCAATTCTATGCATATGAAATTGCAAAGTTACTTCTTCATTTACCAGAATATTACCAAGTTTATATAGGCAATATCACGTAGTTATAAAATCCTTTGAAGGTCAAATTTGGATTCCTTTAACTTTTAGTTTCATTATAAATTTAAAATATACATTTTCTATTATATATTACTCCTATCTGTTATTCTGCATATTCTAAAATGCAACATCTTACACACATTAGTCATTTTAGAAAGGAAGCCCAACGATATTTGCAACTGAAATTAACTTCAAATTAAAAGTCAAAAGATCGCATTGACATGATAAACGATCTGCCATAAAAGCTAAAATAAACACGGAACTTTCTCTCTTTATAAGGAAAATAAAAATGGCAACAGGTAGTTCTTTTCAATTTATTCTTTAGTCAAGGACTTGACCATTCATGGTGACGTCACTCTGGAACAAAGACAGCTTTTGTTGTGGGCTCTAATCCTTATTGTATTTCCAAGTCCAGCATTTAATCATACGTGACCGGGAATTGTGAACTTGGGCGGGCACGGTTGCATGCCGGGAATTTCCACCCAAGTGGGCAAATAATTTGGTTACAGGTGCTGACTAAACCGTTCTTTTCTCTATAAATATGAATTTAGGCGGGAAAAATCTGCAGCCAGGTAGCGATTTCCACCATTAATATGCTTTCTGGGGTTCATTTGTGAGTTTAATTCTCATTAGGGATTTGTTATCCCATCATTTGTTTGGGTTTAATTGAAAAGATTACTATGTAATTACTTGGCAGATTTTTTTCCATTGTTGAGAACTCTCGTCATTGTAATCAAGTTTCGTTGTTGATGCGTGTTGTGTTATTTAAACGGACTGTAAGGGTTAACCTTTATGTTTTGAAGGCAAGGTCATGGGAATGTGTGGGAGAGGCATTGTAATTTCTTCGGGATATATTTTAATAGAAAGTAAGAGTTACCCTTGATACTTCATTGGTAACTATTGTCCCTACTGTCAAGAATGAAAAATGCCAATCAGAATACTTTATAAATTAGTATGAAATCCCCAAAAGTGTCCGCCCTAAAACTTCTGCGAATAAAGACCCTTTGATTTACTTTACCCTTTGTAATTCCCTTTTGTTTAATAAAAAAATAAAGTATTATCTTAAGTATACATTTTATGTAATAAGGTATAATAAGATACATTATTACTAAAGCGTACATTGATAAAGTATTCCTTTATCTTAATATAAATAAAACTCATTACGACTATGTATGCAATTTTCACATCTTCACAAATAAGCCTACTTCAATCAGATGGTGCATATTTGCTGTTTAAGACAAGAGGAAATATTGCCAGCTTTTAAAATGTTAAATTCAATTAAATATTCAATTAATTATAAATAATCGAAATTTTACAGTTCTTCCACAATAACCTCTGAGTAAATTGTTTTACGAAAATATTTTTCAGCCCTCTAAAATTCAAAACTTTAAACTTTCAATGATACAATATTTATTTTTCCTTTAATTTTCTTTAACCTTTTAAAATTCAATACATCAATATATAAAAACGATTGAATTAATAATTTAATACATATGTTGTTGTTGTTGTTACTAATAGCACTTGCAATGGACAAGCTCGTCGCAGAATTTTATCTATTGGTCTCTATTTGGTTTGCAGTTATCTTGCTAACTTATATTGGTGACAAATAGATAGACTTCCTCAGAATGGATTTTTCTCAAAATTCAATAGAAATTTACAAATTTGGTTGAATCTGTGTACTAAATATCAATTGTCTACTTCAAAGAGTTTTTGAGTTATCTTTATCTCAGAAAGATAGGCGAGCATTTTCCAAAAATGTGTTTTTCGAACTCGGGCAGGTATAAAACGTGGTGTTTCCGCAAAATTTCGAGTTCGAATTTTTTGTCGGAAAAAACTATGTTTATTCTTTACTTCGTATGTGAAAAAGCAAAATCACTATCTTTTCGGGATTTTTTTAGCTTCCTGTGTTTTCCCCATTGACCTTTAAAATGTCTTTTTGCAATTTTCACCTTAGTAGTTTGAAATTTTACAGGCATTAAGAGTAACACTATAGGAGAGGACACACAAAATGTTAAAGTTTTGTGTTAATTTATTTATGATTTAGAGGGGGGGAGGTTAATATAATATAATGTTCCATGTGCTTCAGTTTTGTTCGAAATCGCTCCAATTTTTATTGTTACTTTCCCTAACCCGTTTGAAACTAAAGTTGGGATTAATCTTAAAGTTTGAGTGCGAAATATCAAAATTAATCAATGTAATAACTGAAAATTACTTACACTTTATTTTAAAAAATCAGTAGTTTTAAGTTATTATAGTTGTTAACTTCATATTTCGTACTCAAACTTCAAGTTTAATCCCAACTTTTGTTTCAAAGGGGTTAGAGTTAGTAATAATAAAAATTGGAATACTTTCGAACAAATTTTGAATGTCTGGAACATTTTTCATTATTGTTATTTATCGCTAATATTTTATTATATTAACCCCCTAACTCATAATTAAATTAGTATAATGCTTTAAAATTTTGTGTGTCATCTCCTATAGTGTTACTCTTAATGCCTGTAAAATTTCAAACTGCTAAGGTGAAAGTTGCAAAGAGCCATTTTTAAGGTCCCTGGTCGCCTTAAAGAAACAATTTTCTCATTTCAATTACCGGAAGCTGTTTTCAGACGTTTAATATTGATGGAAGAAGGTTGAATATATTAATTACAAGAAGACTCATAAATTCCAAATAATTCGAACCTTTTAAGCTTAAAAGACAATAAGTAATCCAACTTGTTTCCGATTCCACCTTTCGAAGATACCTTACGAGTTCTCGGAATAAAAATATTTTTGACTAATAACTTGCGCATGACGATAAAATCTAATTCATAATACGTGGCATTGACAACATCCACGTCTGGAAGGCGTGTTCGCAATGAATCACGGTGACGATTTTTCGCTTTCATTCCTCCGTAGGTTGTTGCAATGCCACAGGAACGGTATCGGTCAACCCTTAGTCCGGTATTTCCCCAATGTTACACTTTCACGATTCGAACAAAGATTCTTTTATGCTTGAAAATCTTTTCTGTAACATTCTTCATCCAAGGCAAGTGAGGCCATTACTTCCTGCATAGAAAATGAGATTAGTGTAAGGAAACATTAAAGATCTAATGGATAATTGGCCGTTGAAATGTACTTAAAGGTCGACAGGATTTAAATTCCCATTTTAATGGGTTTGTAAAACATTCATTGCTCGCTTTAAACACAATATGCTAAGACATTTAGTATGAGATCTTATGCGTATAAGCCTACAATGCATGTTAATTTGTTAAGAACAGAGCATTCACTAATAGAAGATTAAGATGCATATTTCAATGCATCATGTCAGAACATCATTTCTTGAGCGGCCAAGCACCACGTGCTCGTGCGAGTTAAATTGTATGTTTGTTCATTTTAATTGTTTCATTGGATGAGTCACTTTACTATTGCAAACGATCTAAAATGAACTTTGTCTCGCATTTATTGTTTTTAAAAAGTATCACATTTCCTGATTATTTCATTTCATATAATCACGTGATCAAAAGGACATTTTTATAGGTTTTATTTGCTGTAATCATCAAATTATGTTTTTAATCAGAGCTTTTGTAAATGCAATGGCAACGCGTTATTTAAAGCTGATTTTTTTGAGATGCTCGTGAAAATAATAACAGTTTTATTTTTCGCCAACGGAGTTTTGTTGACGCCACAAAGCTCATTACCCAAAACAACAACAGGTTCTGACATGATAATAAACTCGATTGAACTGATTATTTTTTAACTCATACACGGAAAATTAACTATTTTAATTTCGATTCATTCATGCAGGATGGTTTAATTTCAAACTTTTATGTGAAAATGCAAGTAAGGCCTTATTTCACTACAAGTAATAGAATTGTGTTTAAAACTGAGAATTATAAACTATTGTCACCGAGACTTTTAGATATAACGAGCCATTAATCTGGGTAAGGACTTTTTTTTCTTAACCGTTCCTGACTTTAACCATTTCGGCCCTCTCGGTTGCATTTGCCACTACAGTCGTTTAAGTTCATAATTTTTTCAAACCTGATAGTAGCATTTGCCACGACTTCCTGGTTCCCATACCCATTGTGAAAATGAAATGAAATTAAATGTGGACGCTCTTTTGGTGACCTTTATCCCTAATTTCTTTCACTTTTTAAAAATTCAGAGCTGAAAGGGCTAAAGAAGATGGTAAGAATTTATAATCAATTATTTCGAATGCAATTGAATAATATTTTCAACTCTTCAAAGATGCTTAATTATGAAAGAGAACGAGAAAGAAAGAATTCTAGTGATTTTTTTTAGTCCATACATTTTATAATTTTATTATACACCTTTTCAAACATTATATATCAAACATATCATTTCCTTTTCCTTAAATATATCTTTAAGTAAATAATGCTCCAGATACCTTTAGTTCACACCTCGCCTTATTATATTATTTAAAATCCTAATCTGTATCAACACTTTTCATTTTCAAAGCGACATATCTAATCTTCTATAAAATCATTACTTGAAAGTTTAATATATTTAATAATGGCAGTAGTCCAATAGTTTTTACCTCAAATATTTGGAAGGTAAATATTTTATTCATTCACTTGTTTTTGTTTCGTGTGATTCTTTTTTTATTTAATTCCTACTATTAGTTCACACTCCCCTTATATATTTTCAATCTAATAAAATACATTTTATTTATCCACTAAAGTTCAATTTTTTAAAGAAAACTTGGAGTGAATGACACTTGATGTTAATAGAATTTTTCAAATATTAATTCATTAATTATTCAATCAATTCCTACTATTATTTCACACTCCCCCCATATATATATTGTTCAAATTTTTAATCGTTAATAATATCAATATTTTCAATCGTTTATTCATCCACTCATGTTCAAATATATTTTTTTAAACTTTTAGTGGATGACACTATATGTTAGTATAGTTTTTTCAAATATGAATTCATTAATTAAATGTAATTAATTTTCAATACTTTAAATGGAGTTTTAGCAGTTTAATGGCTATTGAAATTAATAGACAGTAATTCAATCGGTAAAAAAAAGCAAGGATTTCAGGATTTTTTACGTGTAAGAATACGAATTCCATTCTCGAGAAAATCAATAATCCTTTGATAAATAATTTATAGTAATTGTAATTATTTGATAAAAAATAACTATATATATCTTATAAACTAAATTTTTTCTTTGTTGACCTAAGGGAGAGTTGACTTAAATCTTATTTTATATTACTTTTAAAAAAATCAAATTGCCTATTCAACAAGAAAAGGAGCTAAATTCGCAATTTTCGACACAATGAAAACAAAACTAACTGCAGTGATTTAAAGAGCTTTCATTATTGGTTAGGAGCACTGTTTTGACCAGATCAAAGTGTGTATTGTAGATGGGGTTATATGGGAGAGAGTGTAAATTGATGATGCTAATATCAAAAGTGCAAACTTATTGAACACAATAATATTCGGAAATTAACGAGTTTTTAACATTCACATCTCGTACATCAGGAGTTCAAATAAAATTCTTCCATACCAAATTTGATTAGATTAATACCAATTACATGAATCAAAAGGACATTAACAATATATTATCAGAAGATAACATCCAATCTAAAAATATATATGTGCCTGAACTTATCGAGTATTGTAAATTTGAATACATCATTCAAAAAGTTTAAACTTTATTTTCCGGAAAAAGTTAATTTCAAATTTGAATGCAGTAAATATATAAATTTATTTTAAATTTTTGCTTCATAGAATAGCATAGACTTTTCCTAAAATTAACATGCTTCAACTTTTAAATTCTCAAAGCTGAATCATAGATGCCAGAAGCCTTTTTAAAATGCATCTTCTGCTGTCAGAAGCATACGTAGTTCCAACGCAATGTTGATAAAAGCAGGTCAACTTTTAAAAAAACGCATCCGCTTTCTAAAAAACATGTAATAATAATGCAATACTGGTAAAAGCAGTTAAAAATGTTTTTTGCCCGTAAATTTCGGAGACCATCAAAACCATAACTAACCAAAACAACATCATGTCCTCACATAATTATAATGAATTAGTATAAAATGTTAAATTGGAGAATTGCATAAATACATTTTATACTTTTAAGCAGAATTATCGATAAAAAGTTAACATAACTAGTTTAAATATAATTTTGACTGATAATATATTAATATTCTTAGAATGTTTAGTAGAATGCTTTTTATCATTATTTTGCATTTTCTTTGTTCTGAAGCAACCATATTACATTAAAAAAATCGTAGTTTACAGCAATAAGAAATTATATAGATGGATATTGAAAAATCATATCTATCCTATGTTGAAGATGAATATTTATCTTTTCTTTAAAGAAATAATTACACATATGAAGTATTTACATATTTCTAATGCAATTTCATTTCTATATTTTGATGAAATTCTGTTATAGAATATGTTAAATGATGGCGAAAAAATTTATCAAACTAAAACTAAAAATTATTTTGATATTTTAAAAGACTGCATAGTTAATGACTTGTATAAAAACACATTATTGTCAAATACGCGATGTTGAAGCGAAATTATCCTTTAGAAAATACACTCACTGGCCAATGAATCAGAAACCTTTGAGATTTGCATTTGAAAGCGTGCTAGGGATGAAGTATGCAAATTTTTTGTTACGACGTAGTTAAGCTGGTTACAATGCTAGTATATGTAAGGTGTAAGAGTCCTTTCCGCGATGAATGAAGAAAAATGGGAAAAACGACAGATCTTCCACCATTTGAAAAAGGGCTTATGGTTGGTGACCGTTTAGCAGGTGTCTCGATTTCGAAGACGGAAAATCTCACTGGGTTCTCATAAGATACCATATAAAGGTTTTCAATAGCTGGGATCAGAACCCACGGTCCTTATCTGGAAGATGCAAATGCGGTTAGATCAAAGTTTTCCAAGAGCGTGATCGGTGTCATCTACGACGAATTGTACGGCGGAACAGGGACTCTAGAATAATTCAACTGACACAAATCGTCAAGCAAGGCTCTTCCCAAGAAATTTCAGCTCGAACCATGCGCAGAGAATTGCAGAGGATAGGAATGCATAGTCGAGTGCCTGTGAGAAAATCACTCACTTCTGCCCGACGCGCGCGCAAAAAAAAAAAAAAAAAAAAAAAAAAAAAAAACACGAATAACAGTGTCGGGAAAGGAGACACTGGACATCTGAGGATTGGAAACGGGGTAATGTGGTCGGATGAATCAAGCCACACCTTATTTTGCCCTGGTGGAAGAAGTTGAATTTGGAGAGAACCCCACGAAGCCAGGAATCCATCTTGCCTTACTCGCTCTGTGCAAGGGTCTGGAGGGAGTATCATGATATAGAACATGTCCTGCTGGCATGGAAGGGGTACCCTGGGGTTCCTCGGGGGTAAACAAACAGCCATACGATACCTAGATATATTGGCAAATCAAGTTCCATCGCAATAAGGTTTCATTTTTAACCTTATGGTGATGGATACCTTATGGGAGATAATGCAACTATACATCGTACCAGAAGGGTTCAAAATTGGATCACTGAGTATTATTCTGTCTTCCTGGCCACCGCATAGCCCGGATCCCAAACCCATAGAAAATGTGTGGAATATGGTGGAAAGACGCCTCCGAAAGTACTCTCCTCTTCCATCTCATTTACAAGATCTAAAAAGCTTCATAGCCGGTGCATGGTATTTTCTGGATGCAAATGCACTCCAGAAGCTTGCAGACTTGATGCCCAAATGAATCAGAGTAGTCATCCGTGCAAAAGATGGTCCAATAGAATATTGATCTTGGGTTTCTAATTCATTGGCCAGTGAGTCTATAACTCATTTTGATCTTTCAAAAAAATCTTAATGACTTTTATGTAAACATACTATTATTGTTTCGAGTACATAATTAACATGTTGATATCAAGTCGAATATTTTTTTCTCTTTTTAATCGCGTTTAAAAAATGAAAACGATAATGGCATCAATACCAGAAATTTCAAAATGAAATTGAACGGGATTTGATTGTTAAGAATTTTTTTAATTTTTAATTTTAATTATATGTAAAAAATATTTTCTCTTTCTTTTTCTTTTTTTCTCTATTTTATTGTAAAGTAATTCTTAAATTAGTTCATCATGAATGAAATATGTTTGGAACTACAGAGGGAAAATTGAAAAAAAAATTTCCTTGCGTAATAAATGTTTGACGGCATAATGTTTAAATGAATATTGAAACGTTTTTTCAACTCAATTATAAACAAGTTTTCCTCATAATTACATACAGTTAAGTACTACAGACATTCTTCAGTTCCGCTACATTGCATCTAAAAACATTACCCTTCAAAATAACAGTACACGGTGCTCTAAATATTAAAGCTATATCTGAGTCATTGAAAGCCTTTAGAAAATCAGAATTATTTTATAAAACTA
This sequence comes from Argiope argentata, assembly GCA_026289955.1. NCBI lineage: Eukaryota > Metazoa > Arthropoda > Arachnida > Araneae > Araneidae > Argiope > Argiope argentata. Next base: position 3,083,589 of record JAOUZG010004552.1, on the reverse strand, counting down.
GAAAAGCAATTAAATTAATACAATACTGACTTTTTTCGACAATTTCTTACGCAATTTTCTCTTAAAATTGCATTTTGATTTTTTAAATATCAAACAATAAGAAGTTGGAAATTATTGCAAGGGAAATTTTCTTTGAGCTCTTTTTATTTCGAATTCAAAGCTCGTTCGGGAAATTAAACTTTCCAAGAGAAGAATAAAGCTGATATTTAATAATGATCCGGATCTTCCGAGCCAAGCGAGTGTCCTTCAAACGCAGCCAAGGTCGTTCTTTTCTGATATGAATTGGTAAAAGGGCGCGGTTCCACAGCTAAATTTTCAATTAGAATGGCATTGTTGACAATTTCAAATAACGCCGAATGAAATGTTTCTTTTATTCTTTTTTAGTGTACAATAACGCAGGGAAGTAGATTGTTCTTTATTGTCTGTCAGTGTAAGCAGTTTATTCAACTTAAATTTGGAATAAAGGAAAATGGTATAGGTTTCGTTCTTTTTTTCTGTCATAAGATATTTAGAAGAGTTAAAAAATAATAAAAACAAAATTTTGCGCCTTTTCTTTTTTTTAATATTGAAATAGTTACACTTTTTATAATTTTGTAATGGAATTAGTTTTCGAATAAATCTTTCAAGTATTACTGAAGGCATTTTATTTATTAAATAAAAATTAATCACATTACATCAACATTTATCCTAATGAAGAATTGAATCATGTTGTTGTTGTTTTTGTTAGTGAAACTTACCATGGACAAGGTTCGTTAAGGCGTCAGAGAAGTTTTAAGTCGAAAGGGGCGACTCTTGTTTTGAAGTAGCACCAATTAGGACCAAGAATACGTCTTAACTACACACTCATAATTTTCACAGTCGATTGCAAAGCCCTTTTTTACAAGAGGGCACATTCATACACCTTACAGATAGAAGACAAAAGAACAACCTCGGACACCCAGCTCTCTGGGAAGACGCTTTACCCCTATACCAGGACGCCGGCATTTGAATCATATAATCATGTTAGAACATGATGTTATTTTATGAAATGAGGTTTCTGGAGTCAACAAAAATCCGTAGGCAAAAATTTAAAAAAAAACTGTTAGGCGAAAAGTTTAAATTTGATTACATGCACGAGCATCTAAAAAAATAAACTTTTGATAAGGTGTTGTCAAAAGCTCTGAATAAAAAATATAAGTTAATGGCTACCACAAATAAAACCTCGAAAAATATCATTTTCAGCATGTGATTATATGAAATGAAATAAATAGGAAATGTGATATTTCTTTAAAACAATGAATACGAGACAAAAAAAATTTGGATCGTTTGCAGTGCTAAAGTGACTGATTCGATGAAACCATTAAAATGAATAAAAAAATAATTTAACTTGCACGATCGCGTTCTGACTTGATACATTGAAATATGCGTAGCAGATTTCATTTTAATCTTTTTGTTGTTAATATTATTTTATTATTGTTTATAATTATTATGGAAAATGCCTGTATGTAACGCAACCTCTAAATAAAAAATTGCTACCCTAATGCGAGCGTTTTACTGAACTTCTTGAGTAGCTCGCATATTCCTTAAATGATCTTCGTATATTCAATATAGGAAATATTCGTATATATATTGGAAATTCTATTGATCTAAGAAATTAAAAAATCCTTTGTTTTCCAGAAATTTCCATCGTGCATTTCAGTGCTTTATGCATAATGGACTCTACCACGCGTCTGGTTCCTAAAGACCTTCGACGTTACCCTCAATTGCGAAACTGATCTCTTTATCTGATCAAATGACTTTCTAAAAAAGGTATGATTTTAAGGCATAGTCGTGGGAAGCTTGCGAAATGCGTCAAGAAATTTTCCTGCAGAATGTTGTCTAAATTCTCGTCAGTGTATTGGAAAAAAAAACAATTTATGTGGGAAAAATGGTCGATAAACTTTTCATTACTCTACTTTTATAATTTTGATCAAAATTTGAATATCTTATCGTATATCTTTTAAATTCGATTTAAAGAAATACGATAAGATTTTATTTGTTTGATCAAAATTTGAATATCTTATCGTATTTCTTTTTAATTCGAACTTTGTGTAATTTCACATCAAGGATTTATTTAAATTACAGAAAGTATGAAAAATTATTATTTATAGACTATGGATGTTGACTCCAAGTAAAGATGCGAAATGCGTAAGCTTGTGCCCTGCCCAATTATTGAAAGTAACGTTTGGTAATTTTCTCCCTTCCGCTTTCTTGTACACTTCTAAAAGAAAAAGCATATCGTGTTGAGTTTTATTATATTACGAAGTAAGCCCATTTTCCATTTTGTTCTTCTTTGCTTTGAGCAATGGCTTCCAAAATGTGATAAAAAATCAACAATTTCCCGATCAAGACCAAAATTTCACTCTTCAAAATCAACCTAAATTATTACGTCATAACTATAAGACCCTATGGACAGGGCCTGACTAAGGCAGGGGCATACGGGGCCCTCACATAAGTGGGGCCCCAAAATCGAATATAAACTTTATTTTCCTTCTCGTTTTTAATGAATGTTTTTCTTAACTAAAGTAGTGAAGCAGAAGTGGACCCCAAAGAAGTTTTTGCCCCGGGCCCCAACTAGGCTTAGTAGGGCCCTGCCTATGGAAACAATGAAACACACTTTCACCAAGAAAATCAAATCCACAGGACTCAGACGGAAGCTATAGATTTCTAATTCTACCTTGTTTTTTTATATGTTTAAACATAATATTTAGATGTATTAAATGTTATTTATGATTTTTCCCTCCTTTTTTTCTCAGTTGTTGTTTCTTAGGAAACTTGTCATTGACAAACCTGCTGTAGAAGTCAGCGATTTTAAACCGAAAGAGCGTCTCTTGTTTCAGTAGCGCTAACTAGGGCCAAGAATACTTCTTAGCTACTGATGCGACACAACCCTTTTTGAGGGCGAACTTTATTCATGCATTTCATTCAATCATCCACAGATCGTAATTTAGACCTGAATCAGAAAATGATCACCTGTGAACCAGTACCCTCAGTACTTCTCTTTATATGGACTCTTCATATGGAGGAATTTGTGACCACTGTTGATTAATATGTGCTCCAGCCACAATATGCACGGAGAGTCTTCGGCCGTCGGGGTTCAAACTCACAATCCAAGGGATGTGAATCCAACGCTTTACCAACCAGGCTATCCCTGTATGGACTGTAAATATTTAAATACAAATACTCGAAAAGTTTAGAAAACTAGCAGTTTTCTTTGATAATTTTATGAATAAGGTACTCACCTTCACTATACAATGACACAATTTCCCATAAATTAAAAGCATTTTTTAGAGAAAAATTAATCTATTTTGATTCGACCATTAGGATTACCACTTTTGAAACGTTTTGCCTTTTTATGCGTCGATGCTGTGTACAAGATTCCCAGTGGTATTGCCTTGACATGGAGGACGTATGGATACTACAGATTTATACATTCTCCAGCGACCACATACATGGTGAGTCTTCGGCCGGCAAGGTTCGAATTCACAACCCAAGGAAAAGGATATTTTTTCCATTCCTACTATTAGCTCACACTCTCCCTATATATATATATATATATATATATATATATATATATATATATATATACACCTAATTTTCTTCTTGCACTTATGCACAGACAAAAAGAAAATATCCAGAAATTGGCGAATTTTTTTGAGACTCTGAGAGGTCTTTAATGTCAGTTATATCAATAAGTCACCAACAAATTACTTTACCATATAATGTATATTATCTATACGAGAAAGTAAAAACTATTCAGAGAATGTCATTAACTAGTAGCGTTCGATTGAAACTTTAAAAAAAGCTCTTCGGTTAAATTTCTTCTCGTTTGTTTTTAGTTAATACTTCACTGTTTTAATGTTTTATCTTCTCAAGTATGATCTTGAAGCCTCCCCCGTCAAAAAAAAAAAAAAAAAGCAGACATTTTGACGTAAGAAAAAGAAGTTCACGTGAGCACCATGTTCAAGAAGCTGTGACGTAAACTAAGATAAAAAAAACTAGAATTTCGAAGGACAAATTTAAAACGCAGGAAAGAATCCGAAAAAGTACGCAAATCATTAGAGGACTGGACATTAAAATAGCAAAAAAGAATAAAAACACTCAAATTAATTTTAGAAATTAACCTAAAGCAACGGTTTAAAGTTCAATGAAAAAATAGCAAAACGTATACTTTAACCACAATTAGAAATGTGAATTTCTTCGGTATTATTCTTTGCTTCAAATCATTCTTGGTACATTTTGAGGGAACTTGGTTTTTGGAGAGTATTTATAACAAAAATATATTTGGTATCCTTCTGTTTCTTGAAAATGTGATTTAAAAAAGCAATATATACATAGTAAATAGGCAATTATTTCAATGTAATTTAAAATGAATTAATATTCTTTGTACCTTCCTAACTTATAAATTGTCAATAATACATGAAAATATTAATATATAATGAAATACATGAAAATATTAATATATATAAAATATTAATATATATTGACGCGAAGATTCAATTAAAGACACGGATAGCTAGAAACAATTGCGTTTACTAGCACCAAGCAACTCACTGGAGAACCGATTGAAGAACTGAGCCGAACTCAGCTTTTATACATTTGGAGAACATACTTTTTTACATACTTTATACATTTCGAGAATAATAAGGAATGTTCTAGAATCGTCTCGATTTTAGAGAAATAATAAGAACAATTTTAAATTAAAAATCCAGTCTTTGGATAAAATGTGCTGGCCAGGAATCGAACGCGGGACGAAAGGATTTGCAGTCTAATGCTCTACCAATCAAGCCATGGGGAACTCTAACAGCCTTTCTTTTTGCGGCAATATATATATAGATCGGCTCTATCGGTTTTAAGAATCCCATGCTTATCAATTTTGAGCCATTTCATTCCACACACAAAGGGTTGATACGACTGAATAAAAAGAACACTTTTTCGAAATTCTTTGTTAAGCGTGGGTTGTTGTTGTTTTCATTGTTGTTGTCATTCTTTTCCAATATAGATTTTATTTTTATTTTGTAATTGTACTACCTTCCTTTAATTTGAAGCTGTTTATTATTTCTGAGTATTGCTTAACAACAAACAAATATATCTTTTTTTTATCTATATTCTTACCCTCATTCCCCCAGGGAAGGTGCCTCGTAATTGAGGATAAGGTGCTTCCAGTATGGTGGTTGGATCTCACCACCCTTTGTGGGCAGACTAATAGGTGGCGGTTGAACTTCTCACATCGGTGACGAGATGACCTAATGGCTATCACCGGATGTAACGTGTCCAGTGATAGTCATTAGGATTCAACCACAGTTTCCTCTAGCGTTGCTGCCCGATCATTCAGTTTTATGGTTAATCCGTATGCCTTCGTGGTGGGTCGGATAGTCTGTCTATAGCCGCGTTCCTGTGACTTGCGAATCCTCAGACGGCATTTCCCAGTTTTACCCCTCTTGCGGTTTCTTGAGGTCCTTTGATGCCAGGTCACTTTACCGACAATTTGAAAACTTCGGACGCGTCCACAGACATCAAAGCACCCCAAGAAACCCACAAGAGAGGTTAAACGGGGGAACGCGTGGCTCATCTGAAGACTCGACGGGTCGTGTGAACGCCGCTTCCGGTATGGTAGGTGAGTCTCACCACCCTAGAGAGTACACAAAGAGGTGGGGGGTCTGAATCTTCCCATCGATGACGGAACTTACTTCTTAAGGCAAGGGTTGTGCCGTAGCCTGTGATGACCCTTAGGACTCAACAACAGTTCTTGCCAGTGTTGCTGTTGCGGCAGTCCAGTTATTCAGTTTTGTTATCTGTGTGCCTTCGGGCGAGTCGTAGAGTCAGTAAAGTTTCAGTAGTCAGTCAGTAAAGTTTTTATATTTGAAAACAGATGATAAAATATTAGGTGTTTTGGTCTCAATCTTGTATAATTTATCGAAAACGCGATTTCTTTTTTTCTCCTATATCCCTGATTTTAAAAAAGAAAGGTAATTTTAAAAGGAAAAATAAAAATAAAAAAAATATAGAAAGTAAAAAAAATTCTTTTAAAATAGAAATATGATTTAAGAACATAGAAAATACAAATCCAGAATTTATTATTAGATGAAAAGATGCAAGGCTATAATCTAATTCAAATGTTTAATTTTGATGCGTATTTTTCATTAGCATATTAAACAAAAATAATTCAGATGATCCGTCAACACTGATGATAATCTGAATAAATTAATAAAATCTGCTTAAATTAACTAAATTGATTGAATGCAACTATTTTTTTAAAAAAATATTATGCATAATTCTCAGCAATGGAGAATTCCTTTTGTGACCTTAATCAGAGCATGTTATGAAGTCTTTTTAAAAACAAAATAATAATTAATATACATTCACTTTCCAAAGTATTTGTAACTCAATCAAAATGTTAATTACTTAAAAATTTAATGTTTTATTTTAATATTTTTTCATGAAAATATGCTTCTTACCTGATTATTAATCGCTTAAAAAAGATTAAAATGTAATTTTTTAAATAAAAAATTACTATTATTATAAAAATAATTTCCATACTTTCAAACGAAAGCGTTTAGAAACTGTATTTAAGATGAAAGATTATGAGGAAATAAATTTCACAATTAATGGAGACTAAAAATTATTATTTTGACTTCTCAAACAGTAATAATTAATTGAATAATTAATGCTTTAATATATTATTAATAACTAATTATAATTTAGACTATTTAATAATAAATTTAATATTCCCATGTTAGTACACATTGCAGGCCTAAAAATATAATAATTAACAGAATTTATATTTTATTTTCTCGTCGACGAGATGCACAAAGAAAAAGTATTATAATTGTTTAAAAAATTCAAATTCGACATTTTGAAGAATCTAAACATTTCAATGCTTCTTGAATTCGAAAAACACATTTTTACTTTCTTTTATAGATGTATAACAAAAGTATTATAAGAGTCAAAAAATTTGGACTTGAAATTTTGGTGAATCTTCCCGTTTCGAAACTTCCTAAAATTCACTTTTTTTTTTTTTTTTTGGCATATGTATATCTTCCGGAGGGGACATTTCCAAATGAGGATGAAATGCTTCCAGCATGGTGGTTGAATCTCGCCACCTCGGTGGGTACACTAATAGGTGAGGGTAGGTTCCTCCTATTGATGACGCGACGTACTTCCTACGGGAAGGGTTGTACCGTGGCCATAGGACTTAATCACAGTTCCCGCCAGTGTTGTTGTTTCGATGGTCCAGACATTCAGTTTTATGGTTTAAATTCGTGTGCCTTCAAGGTGGGTCAGAGAGTGGTATGATTAATATGTGAACACGTCTGTAAACATAATAATTAAAAAGAAAAATGATTTGAGTTTGACGGATTAAATTTAGTATATGGACTGAACCAAATTTTTAAATTTCTATCAAATTTTGAACGAAAGTCTTTAATAAAAAACCTGTCAAGCTGGTTGTTCAAGTAAAATTGAACTCAATAACTTCAAAACGTAAAACGCGAGACAGATTAAAGGTACCGGCTCTCTGGCACTGAGGTAGCATGTCTTCCTCATGTTTTAGGAGTCCCGAGTTCGAGTCCCAATTCGGGCATGGTTGTTCTTCTGTCTGCTATATGTGAGATGTGTGGCTGTGCCCCCTGTAAAAAGGGGCTGTACAAACAAATGTGGTGAGTGTGTAGCTAAGTCGTTCTCTTCCTAGTTGGCGTTACTTCAAAAAACAGGAGACGCTCATTTCGGCTTAAATCTGCTGCTGTATCAGCAGGGGGCTTGTCCATGGCAAGTGCCATACGTAATAACTACAAATTAAAGGTAATGCAAATTTAGCTTTGAAAATGTAGATTCTTATCAAATTTTGGGTTGAATATCTGTTGGCAAGTACCTTCTCATATTTTTAAAATCAAAAAATCAAAAATATGTGATATTTGATTACTGCGTTAAATTTAGGTTCCAAGCAGTTGAAAAAAGTAGTCGAAGCAGATGTCCGAAACGAATATTCTATTTTCTGGTATTTGCACATTAATTGCATGATAGTAATCAATCGCTCCACCCCAAAAAATCTCCAAAAATCACGTGTTATTTTAAAACCGAAGATCAGTCTTACGCAAGTATTATTAGACCTGCAGTCGGTACACAAGTGCTGGTTTTCTTTGATACACTAAGCAAAGGGGATAAAACACGTTAAGAGATCATACAATAAGGTTTAGGGGAAAACCTGGTTTACCAATTTATGTGACAACTAAACTAAAAACATTTTAAACATTTTTTTATTCACTTGTCTATCAAATTTGTAGACTTTTATCAAATTTAGAACGAAATTTTTGAGGAAAAGCCTGACTAGCTGGTTATTCAAATAAAAGTGAGCTCGATAACTTGAAAACGTAAAAAGCTGGACAGATAAAATTTGATGCACAAATTTAACATGTCTGCTATAAGCAGTTTCGTTAATCGTTTAATCCTCTTTCAATTAGAAAAAATACCAATCATTAAGTACAGTTTTTATTAATTAATTTGTGAACATTAGATTAAAAGATTTTGTCAGAGAATTTTCTGCTTGCTGATGCTAAAATCCTCGCTCCGATTTTGCGTATACGTTTCCAAATAATTTTTCAAACGTGTGAGCTTTGCTGAATATTACTTAATCGACGATTTTAACTTAAAATCGACGGCGAAAGTCTCTCCGAAACGTTCATCTCAAGCTCGTTGATAAAGATGTTATCCTTCTACATGAAACTGTGGACTTTGAGCAAGGCCAGTAACATCACGAATGCTCAAATTTTTACTTATTTTAACTCATATATCCATCGTATGGCAATAAATAATAATTATGAGAAAAAAATTATAAAAATATGCTGTTTACGATCTTTATAGATATTCATTTCTTGCATGTGGTTGTTATAAAAGTAGTAAAAAAGTAAAAAGAGTACTTTTAACGCATTTTTTCAAATGCGTGATTTTTCGAAATAAGTTGGGGAACCCAATACTAATTTTCTTTATTCTGTATTATTTTAATTCGAAAGTACTTCCAAATGAATAGGAAAAAATCGATTAATTAACATTATTTAATTTCAAATACATCAAACATTATGAAAATAAATAGAACCGTTTAAAATAATCGGCCGAAAACATGTTACGCTTAACCTCATTAGTGTGGAGAAGAAACAAACTGAATTCGTTACTTATTTGGTGGCGGAGAAAGGATGATTTTTGGTGAGAAAGTTATTTTTAAATTAATAAATAAATAAAAGTAAGGAATTAATATTTGAAGAAACTGTATTAACATCAAATGTCAAATAAATATTTATGTCATACATCTACATATTATAGGTATCCGAAAGTTATAAGAATCCTTACGCTTGTTCCATTTTTCTCTTTTAATTACAAAAATATTAAGGTCATTTTAAATTATAACATCCGAATTTCTTGATTTCAGCGATGCATCTTTCTCTCTTTTTCCGAACAAAAAAATTTGTCAAAAGCAATTTTGCCTTTCGCTCAATAAAATAATTGCATAATCCTCTCGATTTTATTGTTGATTCCTCCTTAATTTTTCACTTTATTCAGAATTCGCTCTTACCCGCGACTTCGTACTCATGGAAAATTTGATGTGTATATGTGGGAATTGACAGTTTAATCACAATGTAAAATGTTATCAAAACCGTACGCATGCATAAATTTTCGACGTCAATAGGAGCAACGCAAAGACTTGAATTTAAAGCACCCGTTGGGGTAACGCAATGCAGATTAGAAAATTTTAATTTCAATTCCTCTATTTTATTTTTATTCAAAAGCACTTCTGAAGGAATCAAAAGATCTATTAATTAACAATGCTTAATTTTAAATTTATCATACACTACGAAAATAAACAGAATCGTTTGAAATAACCGGTCGAAAACATCATTAGCATGGAGGAAAAACTACTTAAAAGCTATGTACTTGAAACTATAAAGGTACTTTAAAATATTTAATCGAAAATGATGAAAATAGGCAAAAGGAATATGTACAGTAAAAAAATCAAGAGAAATTAGCCGGAATATCGAATTATATTAACACAAGAACCGACTAAGAAAAAAATTTAATAATCCTTCCTTTAGAATAGTAAGATAATATTAAAATGAAAAATGGAAACAGAAAAATAAAAACAAGCGATTATATTTTTTTAATTTTTTTTTTGTTCTGATGAAAAAGGGAAACCCTACGATAAATAACAAAGAATTCCTTTAGATAAGATAATATTAAAAGAATACCGGAAATAGAAAAATAAAAACAAACGATTCAAAAAGCTCAGACAGATGTTTTCAGATTTTTATTTTTATTTTTTGGTGGGAAAAGTAAGTTTTTAATTAATAAAAAATAAAACCCCTCAATTAACCGGAATAAAAATTAGCCTATATTCTTCCGTAGACTATAATCTATCTCTGTGCTAAATTTCATCCAATTTCCTTCAGTCGTTCTGGCGTGATTGACGGACATCATCCATCCATCCAAACTTTCGCCTATATGATAATAGTATAGACGCAGAGCAGAATTCTCTTTAAACGATACATATCCGCCCATATGCAGAAAAAAGTAATAAACGTGCGCTAGGTCATGAAAACGGAAGTTGGAAATCAAGAAAATATAAAAAGTATAGACATACAGACGATTATTGCAATTTATTGTTAGCCGAGGCAATTGAATACTTTCATATGAGCTCTTTTTCTTTCTCTGCTTCTGACTGGCGATAAAGAAATCCAGCCTATCAGCGGAATTCCACAAAAACATCATCCATCACTTGCAGTTCACATATTTGCTATAACCACAGGCTTTCTTCACTAGGGGCACTTATAGCATCTCATTATCATATAAGGATGATAAGATGCAAACATTACCTTGGATTGATTTATTAGCGGATACGTAATATCTTTATTAATTTGTTTCAATTCAGTCGAGTGCGATTTAGAACCGGTTTGAGGTTTCTGGAGAAGATTAATTATGGATTAATATCCTATTGTTCTGATCATTCTTCTCCTCCCCTCTAAATGGTGCAGTAATCACTGCAAAAAAACATTTACATGTTCGAAAAATTATGTGTTGCGGTCAGACGTAATGATGAATCTCAGATCTATGCCTAAGTAAAGCTTCGTAGCTGGTTAGTTAGTTTGAATTTTTTTGGCGCAAAGGGCCATATTTGGCTATGCTGCGCCAATATTTTGGTACGAGCTATTAATCAAATAATACGATCGAAGTTGGGGCAATAGTAAGAAAATATAGTTGCTAAACTTGTAGTGGTATAATAGTAA
>JAOUZG010004552.1:3060334-3072291 GCA_026289955.1 Argiope argentata | reverse complement strand
AGTGGTATAATAGTAAGAAAATATAGTTGCTAAACTTGTAGTGGTATCTTATCAAATGTCAGGATCTCATTAAAGTAAGCAAAGATATCGTTCTGATCCTGTTAAATTATTGCATATTGCAATTTCTTAAATAGGCTTTTTTAATACAATATAACAGAATGTAAAAAAAATCCAAATATATAGTATATATATTGCAATTTTATAGGAGAAGAGATCATTTAGTATCATTATAGGGAAAATAAAGAGAGTCGCAAATAGTTGTAATTGATCAGTACAGAAGAAATATTTTGTGTCTAAAATACGAGATAAGTTTAGTTGAAAACTTTTTAAAAGCCTAATTGTTTTATTTTTATTAGTTCCTTCTTTTTAATTTTTAAATCTAATGGTCTTCAGATTTATTACTATTTGTTGTTACTATTAAAAAATAAAAATGTAGTTTAATGAAGTGATTATTAAATTCTGAAAATATTAAAATGAAGTTTTATTATTAAGAATACATAACAGGCAGCTTTAATACATGAAGTAGTGAGTCAAAATCTGATTGGGAAATTTCATCATTACAAACAGTAACAAGTTAAGATATGTAAAAAGCTTTTGTGAGGTTTTTTGGCATTTCTGTGATATTATTCATAATACACATTTAAAGTATATTTTAAACCTGCATAATATAAAAACAGAAATAAGTTAAGTTATTAGGTTAAAATATGTAAAAAGCCTTTATACTTATTTTTAGCATTTTCGTGATACACATTTAAAGTATATTTAAAACTGCATAATTTACTAAAGTATTATAATTTATTAAAATATGAATATAAAAAAGTGGAAAATTTTATCATGTGAGAACATGTTGTTGCTTTCGTTTGAGGATTTTGAATAATTGAAGGCAACGAATAATTGAAGCTCGAAATCGAGTAGGCAATGAACAAAGCAAAAATGGCAAAGTTCATCATCATCTTTTAATCGCATATATTTTTTATCTGATTTTACGAGTATTGCATTATCATTATTATTTAAACCTTTTTGAAAGTAGATGCGTTTTGAAAAGATTGACCTGCTTAAAATACTTACTAGTATTGCTTTTCTCAACTGGTTTAAACTGATTAACGACACACTAATTAAAACAAATGATGACTTAAAAAATTACTATCCGTCGAGAAAGATTTTCGCCGAGAATTACTATCCGTCAAGAAAAAATTTTTTGTTAAAAAGCACTTACCCTTTAATCTGTCATCTTTTTTTTGAAAATAAATGACTCGCACTTCAATTCTCCTTTTTCACCCATTTGCACAAAAGTGAGGCTGTTTCAAAATGTCATGAAATCGTAGACAATTTTTTTTTACATTTTATTATTTCTAAATATATATTTCATGGATTAAAATAGTTTGAATTATTTTATATTACTTAATTTGGAAATGAAATGGAATCAAAACTGCGCTGGCGAAACTTTTCGAAATGATATATTTATGGAAAAAAATAGGTGAAAAACCAAACGAAAAACCAAGATTTGCTTAATTGTTTTATCAGCATAACTTTTATTAGCACGTTTTAATGAACTTCTGGATTTTTCAAATTTCAGATATTATTTAAAATATGTTAATTTTCTAAAATGTCCTTCCTATTGTCTTGTGGGCACATGAATAGAATTTCAAAAAGATATTAAAAAGTTGCATATTCGTAGAAAAAATGCATAAATAAATGTTTATTGCTGTATATTATAGACATTCTTTCATACACAAGCACATTGCCATTTTTTTATCGAAGAATAAAAATTATTCAAACAGAAAAAAAAAAACTATCTTTATAATTTTAAAGATAAAATTTTCTGGTTTACAAGTTAATTACAGAAAAACTCCAAAAATAATAGGATTTATATTATAAATAAGATATAGAAAAGCGAACATGTAATTTTTTAATCTCCTGAATCTTCAGACAGTTTATTAAAATTATCTAAGAAGAAATCTCAGTCGATTAAAGTGGTGTTTTAATATGCTTAGATTTTAAAATCTAAATAGTATTTCTTACAATATCACTTTTTCTTCTGTGTGTTTGGTTAAATGCAAACGAAAGAAAGAAAATGATTAAGTTGACTCATATATGTATTACTGACGGAATCATGCTTTCATAAACTAAAGATAACGAATAAAATAGATCGTAAAATCGAAATTCCAAAAAATAAGAATTCTTTTTGTATAAATTGTATAAATCATTGCAGTAAATGAAACAAATATTTTATTTTTGTTAATTAAAGAAAAGGCATAAAATTATTATTCTTTATAAGGGATATTATCGTTTTAAAAGATGGTTTATTCTAAATAATGCCATTTCAAACAATGCAGTAATGGGGAAAACCTATAAACAATATAACATTTCACTTCCTTCGACATAAATGTTGTTGTTTTTGTTGTTGTTGGCTTTATTAAATAATTTTGTGTAATTTAGTTATTAGACAATAAAAATAATGATTAGGTTTTTGACCTAGAAGAGATAAGATTTACATAAGACACTTTCACTAAACATTACTAATTTTTAATTAATTTTATTTAAAAATTAAACTTTAAAAAGCAGAGATTTTTTTTCTTTTTTACTAGTTGTATTTTATTTATTTCTACTATATGCAAATGCATAATCAACTTTAAAAAAAAAGATTAAAATGAAATCTGCCATGCAAATTTCAATGTATGGTGTCAGAATATCATTTCTTGAAAAGCCCAAGCACCACGTGTTGGTGCAAGTAAAATTATATTTTTATTCATCTTAATTGTCCCATTGAATGAGTCACTTTAGTATTGCAAACGATCCAAAAAACTTTTTCTCGCATTGATTGTTTAAAAAAAATATTACATTTCCTATTTATTTCATTCCATATAATCACGTGCTCAAAATAATATTTTTCTAAGTTTTATTTGCTGTAGTCATTAACTTATTTTTTTAATGACAGCTTTTGTAAATGCATTATGGCAACGCGCTACTAAAAGTGGATTTTTTAGATGCTCGTGCAGATAATAAAATTTAAATTTTTTGCCTACTGATTGTTTTATTTTTGGCACATGGATTTTTGTTGGTGCCACAAACCTTATTACAAAAACAATATCATGTTCTGACATGATAAAAAAAAGATTAAAATATATCATATCAAAACATAATTTCTTGAACGGCCAAGCACCACGTTCTCGGGAAATTTAGATTACATTTTTATTCAGTTTAATCGTTTCATTGAATGAATCACTTTAGTATTGCAAACAGTCCTTAAAACTTTGTCCCGCATTAATTGTTTAAAAAAATATCACATTTCGTATTTATTTCATTTCATATAATCACATGCAAAAAATGACATTTTTCAAGGCTTTATTTGTTGTAGTCATTAACTTATTTTTTTAATTGGAGCTTTTGTAAATGCAATAGCAACACATTATTAATAGCTGATTTTTTTGAGATGCTCGTGCAGATAATAAAATTTTTATTTTTCCCCCAACGGATTTTTGTTGACCTCATTCTCAAAAACAACATGTTACAAGATAAAAAAAAGATGGAAGAATAAGGTTAGAATATGTGAGTTTGTATGTGTGTGAATAAACATTTTGCTTCCATACTTTTTTTTAAATTATAGATCTAAATTTTTGATTCATTTTTATTTCTCATTTTTAAAATTTGTATTTGCATTTCAGAGGTGTGAAAAGCATTGCTGCAGCATAAGAACATTTAAAATATAATGTCTAACGTCTATTAGACGAAAATAGTGTATTTTTGATAGTATCCCTTCCTGAAACGAATATCCTTTGTTACTGCGTCTGCGCAGAACAGAAGTCTGTCGCAATGATGATATGATTATTAAGAAGTTATCTTTTTATTAAGAAGCTTCTTACGAAAAAGTACGGAAAGAAGAACATCATTTTCAATTTGCTTAACGTGACGGAAGATAATTCGCAGAGGACTAGTATTAGACTGTTGATAATACTTACGAAGAATCGGTAGTGATTACTTAGTATACGCTGAGAAAATTGAGGATGTTGCAGTTCTCTAGTTCGAATAGCAAAATATAATTAGTATTGACGAAACAATCATTTCATGACTTTTTTCGATGAAGGTCTTAAAGAGAGTAGAGTCAAAATTATTAACTATTTTTTATTACCAACCAATAAAACCACGAAAATAAAATTGATCCGATTCACAAAGAATCAGAAAAATCTTAAATAACATTTTTTAACTTTTAATGAGAGAAAATAAAATTATCTAAATTAGTGTGTATATTTTGTATCCGAGTCATTAATTATTCAGGAAAGTATAAATTCATTGAAATGATAATATTAAAAAAAATCTTTTTTATTTATAAGATTCGATAAGCTTGATTTATTTTCATAAAGGAAATAATTAATTATTAAATACATTTAATTAACTAACTATACTAAAAATTATGAATTTATTATGAATAACGACACAGGTCCATAAGTTAAAGGTACTTCGGAAATCGAGCTCTAAAAGGCGTATATCACCCGTAAAATGACTACATACATCTTCAAAAATTTATTTGCAAATTGCAGAAAGCCACCATATGACACTCTCGTCACAATGACGAGAGTGATGTGTAAGGAATACAGGCAAAGAAGTCAAATTGTTCGCAAGCGCTTTATAACCTTTTCAGAGCAATAACCGTAAAATTATGACAAAAGGGGCGCATTTGAAGGATTTTTTACGTGGTAGAATGATCGACCATCTGGAATGTGGGTGTACCCAACTGGAAGTATCCGAGGAACTTGGAATGACCCAGGGTATAATCTCCAGGCTTTGCCAATGATTCCGAGATTAAGTTAATATGAGTAAACGTTACAGCACAGGTCGTTGCCCAGTTACAACGCCGAATGAAGGTCGGTATTAGGCAGTTACTGCCAAAAGAAACAGATGGGGCACAGCATCAGTTTTGTTTCGTCAACTCTCTTCAACTCCTGGTACGACAGTTTCAAAGAACACCATGTATATACGCTTAAGGCAGATTGGTTTATATTTTCGTAGGCCTGTCAGATGTATTCCATTTATTACAACTCACTTTAGCTTGCGGTTAGCCTGGAGTAGAGAGCATGGATTTTGGGCATCACAACAGTGGGCTTGTGTGAATTTTCCGACTAGTCCAGAATTAGCTTTCAGTCATATGAAGAGGGCCAGGTACCCGTTACCACCAAGAGAACATCATTCAACGACACCGTTACGATGGTGGAGGATTGCTCGTTTTGGGAGGAATTATTCTGGGTTGCAGAATTGAACTGCATGCTAAAATTGGAACCATGACAAGCCAAATCTATCAGGATATCTTTCTGGAACAGCATGTACGTTTGTGTCGAGGTGCCATGGGTGCAGGATTCGTGTTTATAGACGACAACGCCCGTCCTCATCAAACACACAACGTAAACGAATGCCTTCGATCGGAGGATATCACTTGTATCGATTAGCCAGTATTTTCACCGCACTTTGATCCAGTAGAGTATGTGTGGGACATGCTTGGACGATGAGTTGCAATTCGTCAACCTATTCCTACATGTTAACCGGAACTTTCGAGAGCATTACTTGATGAGTGGTGAAATAGTTCCCAAGATCAGATCGATAATTTGATACTCAGCATGCCTAGGCGTAGTACGAACTGTGTCGCACCGTCTGGGTGACATACTATGTATTAACCATCATACCAACCATGTAATATTGGCTTTTGTAAATAGATTTTTTTTGGGGGGATTTGATCTAGTTATCAAAAAAATCGCAAATTTTATTGGTGATATAAAACATATAGCGTCTTTTTTTTTGCTTTATACCTTTTGTTAAATAAATAGTCTTTACAAATAAGTCTAATTTGTTTTGCTCCTGACTCTTTCTTTACCTGAACTTGCATTATCCTTAGTTTATGGACATGAGTATAATTCAAGACTGAGGTTATAAAAAAATCAATCGATCACGTTTTTTAAAAAATGACCATTCTGACTATAAATGAAGTTATACGAAAAGGAGGGCCGGGATGGCCAGGTTGGTAGAGCGTTAGACTCGTACTCCTTAAGTTACGAGTTCAAAACTCACCGGCCTAAAGATTTCCCGAGTGTAAATTTGTTCGTGGTCTTCAAGTCCTCCACGTCGAGAGTAATACCGCTTGGGGTACTGGGTCAGAGGTGATCATTCTCTCTTCCAGGTCTAAATTACGATCTCAGATGAATGAATGAAGTCCCCCCCCCCCCCCAAAAAAGGATTGTGACTTGTGAGTAGCTAAGTCGTACTCTTGGCCTTAGATGGTGCTACTTGTAAATCAAGAGACGTATATCTCCGGTTTAAAATCTGCTGATGTATCAACAAGGCTTGCCCGTGGCAAGTGCTATAAGTAACAACAACATACTAAAAGGATTCAATCTACGCAACCAACAACTCTTCTATTACAGTAAATTCAAATATTTAGCAGAAAAAAATTATTTGTAGGCTATCTATTGTAATGCTCATTAATCTCTGTCAACTAAAACGGAAATGTCAGTTTCGTTGTAATTCTACCAGTTTAAAATCTTACATAATTTCAACATCTGAAGTATCTTTAAAAGAAGATAAATTTACTTACAGCTCTATATTTCATTGTCGGTTGAAAGAACATGGACATACAAAATAATAGTTTTTCCTAGTTTTTGATGGAACATACATTCGAGCAGTTAAAACCTTCAGGTTTAACCTCTATAACAAATGGGTGGTTATAAATTTTACAAAATAGCGTGTGACACATTCGCCTTCTTGTCATGAAGTAGGTCGATCCCTTCAGAATAAATAGTTTTTTTAAGACTTAGCATATTGTTCGTTTCCATTATAATACATGTTCTTTTGCAAATCGTGGCCAATTACAAATTTCAAATAAAAATTAAACGATACTATCTTTTTAAATATCTAAGGGCGTGTGCTTTGATTTTAAATTTCCCAGTTTAATTTTTTTCTTCATCAGAAAGAAACAGTTGTAGTTACGGAGATGAAACACTTAGGTGGTTCCAGATTATTATCTTTTTTTTCAGGCTGTTATTTTGCAATGGTTTGTGGAAAGCTCAATTACTTCAACGCTTCGTTTCGCTGTTCATACAATTGAAAACATTAATAGCCGTTCTCTGCTGCCAAAATCAATTTCAAAATACTCACGTTTTCTAATAGGTTTGGCTTAGAATGACGTTTTCTAATTGGGATTGGCTTAGAATGAAGGAAGTTAGATACTGTATGCTTAGCTTTTTTAAAAGTTTATATCGCATTATGAACAATCAGCAAAGGATTGAGAAAATATAACTATCTTAAATAAATGTTTCTAATTTTTTTAAAAAAAATAAAGTTTATATTCTATAAGATATTTTTTATGAATTATAATCGTGATTATTTTAACTACTTTAATCACAATTAATAGGAATTAACTTTTTAAAGGATTGTTTCCTATTTATTAGAATATCTTCGCTTATTATAATTTTATTCATATTTGTCTATGATTTTTCATGTTAAAAATAAATAAATTTCTATAATTGTTCGTTAATTATATTTTAGAATATTTATTTTATGATACTGACGTACACATTTAATTTTTTTTATATTCTTACAAAAATCTGTATGTTTAAAATAGATAGGAAAACTAAAGAATAAATTTTTCCTTTCACAATCATTAGTCCAATTTTGTCCATTTTTATTTCATGTGAATGCTTATGGTGCCTGGAGAGGTCATCAGTAGTCGTCTGCTTCCTACCACAAACTGTAATCTATAATTCTTCTCGGCCGAAATTTTAAAAATTCTTCTTTAATGCGCTTTCACTATGAATGCAATTAAGACAGAATCCTCCAACCACAATAAATGGCATCGACAATTTTATGTGAAGGTTCGTGGGATCTACATATGTCATCAGTAAACCTCTATTCTCAAGAGATAAAGCAAAATAAAAACTTTCATATAACCTCCAAGTTCAACAAATAGACCGTTTTCACCGATTTTATTTGCGTACAAATCTTTCCCTTTCCATAATTAGTTGACCAAAATGCACTATTTTTATTCTGGAAGTCTAATTTAACTTTTCCCCCATCTAGAGTGAAAAAGACATTGAGCATGAGCTGAAACTGATCTGTGGCTGAAAGTTGGTAGCCATGAGCTGAAATTGACCTTTGGCCGAGAGTTGGTAGTCGTGATCTGAAACTGACATGCGGCTGAAAGTTGGTAGTCATGATCTGAAACTGACATGTGGCTGAAAGTTGGTAGACATGAGCTGAAACTGACATGGGGCTGAAAGTTGGTAGTCATTACTAAGTTAATATAATTAATATATCCAGAGAATAAAATGGATGCTGACAGAAATTTCTTTCATAACACATCTCTGTTTCTCTGATTATTATTAAATTCGATGATTTGATAGTAAAATTTCGGTATCGAAAATAGATTTCTTCAAAATCCATCAACATTTTTACTATTGCATGTATCACTAAAAGAATACTCGAGGTAATTTCAAAATAAAATAAATAGCATTATCCTCAAAAGGAATTTATTTGATGATGCTTCCAGTTTTGAGTATAACGGACATTGAAATTCTGGACGATTACCTACAAAATTCTGGCGAGAGGATCAGAAGCCTAGTTAATAAATAAGCATATGGAAGCCTATTTGAATTTTTACTTATTTAAGAATTTTGACCTGAAGTTCACATTGCATCGTGTGCGGAACTGGATTTCGAAATTAGAATACTTAATCTCTGACATCTTGCAGCTGCTTCCACGCTACATTAGTTATGTAATCTCAGCAAATATATTTGGAACATTCAAAAGATTAAAACTCAAATGACATATAAAAGCTGTATTTCCTTTTACCTCTTCAAAGTATCTTCATTTAAACTGCAATGCTAGTGGGAGATATGATCAACTATTGTTCAAAAAAATATTTACTAAACAAACAATGATATCAAATGAACACAAAATTGCGGCTGATATTGGCATGAGAATGATAATTCGAATATTCGAATAAACATAAACATAAAAAATCGTTTCTTCATAAATCTATGGCACAGAAATTGCTCTTTTTACTTACTGCTGAATGGCAATAGTCAAACCAAAGAAAACCATTGTACAAATACCAATCTTAATTGAACCTTTTTAGAATTGTATTGAATTTAAATATTTTCTTAGCTAATTAATAACGCTGCAAAATATTATTAGATATATTTTAGAAAACCAAGTTCATTCAATTAAATGGAAAATGATATAAACAAAATCATGAAATAGGCTTCAAATAGAAAGGTTAATCGAGCTCAAAAATAAGCCTAACCGTCGCCAGATAGGTAATCGCTATGATTTGCTGATAAGAATCAATATTCTTTTCTTCCAAAGCAATTACCTTAAAAATGGTCTTTGAATTACCTTAAAATTCTAAAAATTACCTTTTTAATTAAATGAATTCAATTGCCGCTCATTTCTGTCTCTTAATTGTAATTATATTTTTAAATTCTAATAAATATTAAGTCTTTAGGGCCAGGATAAAGTGATTGGTAGATCTTTGGATTCGCATCCCGTGGACTGAGAGTTCGAACCCGCCAGCCGAAGACTCTCTTTGTGCGTGGTGGCTGACATACGTTAAATCTGTCGTGGCCACTAAGTCCTGCATATCTAGAGTAATATCACTGGAGATACTGGGGCAGAGGTGATCGTTCTCCTTTCGAATGAAGTCCCGGCCTTAAAAAGGGTTTGTGACGTGTGTGAGTTATAAGCCAGACTTCTGACCTCAGGTGCTCAGGGATTCATACCCTTAGAAGCTACTGCACCCCTCATTTCACTGTAAATCGGAACAAGGGAACAACAACTTAGTGTGTAACAATATTTTTTTTAAATCTTATGTTGGAATTCAAGCTCATCCATCAAGACATTCAACCGCATATTTTCATTACGTTGAAAGATTGCCATTTCAGTTTTTATTTCGGAATATACACACTTTATAGTTTATCTTAAATATATTTCTCAAAATATAATTAATTTTGACTATGTAATTGAGTTAAATTTTTAATTTCGTAATTTTTTCATCAGCATATTCGTTAACTCAAGCACTACATTTTTTTTGTCTCCGTGAGCATTTTTAACTGGAATTAAAATCCCATCTCAATGGTTTAAAATCAACTACTGAACCAGAATTAGAGTGGATATAAAAGCCATTTCATTTAACCATATATATCTAAAAATATTTTTGCTATCCCTTTTTTTCTCGCACACTTGGACTATGTGACATGCTTTGTGTGTTGTTGTTACTTATGGCACTTGCCATTGGACAAAACCCGCTGATGCATCAGTAGATTTTAAGCCGAATGAGCGTCTTTTGTTTCAACTAGGGCCAAGAGTACAACATAGCACTTTCGCACACTTCCATATTCGCTTGCACAGCCCCTTTTATTAGGGGGGCACAGTAGTCACACATCTTAAAGATAGCACACAGAAGAACAACCATGCCCGAATTGGAACTCGAATCCGAGACTCCCAGAACACGAGGAAGACGCGCTACCTCTGTGCCAGAAAGCCGACATAAAATGTGTTACGATATACATGGACACTTTTGAAAACTGACTAATAATCAGAGCCTTAAATAATTCCAAATATGATAGAGAGCACATGCTTTGTTTTCAGTGTTATTGAAAAGTGAAAAAAAAAATACATTTAAGAATCTTTTTTTTTTTTTTGACAGAATGGATCCAAAATTTGATAAAGATATAAAATTTGGATTTCAAAACCGCATTCGAATTTCACTCATCTAGTTTTCTAAATCCCTGTGCAACTGTATTCGAAAGAATAAATAAATAAATAGATATTCAACAGATGACTGTTTTAGGATAAAATATGATATATTTATCTTTATTGATAAAATAAAGCATCAAATTTCATGAATTGATATGATTTTAACCCTTTGCACTCCGATGGTGCCTCTGACTCACCATTCAAGATTTTGCATCCTTTTGAAGTTTTATTCATTTATTTTTCAAATTTAATTGTTAAAAACTCCTACATAATGGTTAAGAGATGAAGATTAATTTTTCAAGGAAATTTGACTTAAAAGAATTATGTGCATTTATTTTTCATAGCAATAAGCAAATCTCTGTATTATGTGAGTAATTTTGCTTCTAATTATTTTTCGGACTGCAAAGGGTAAAAGTATCGTTTTTACTTGATCATAGATTTACAGACTTTCTGTTGAGAAATTTCGACCAAAATTTGATGATGATTAAGTTTAAATGTGAAGGTCGTGTCAAATATTTCTCACGTAATTTTTTTTTGTTTATTAAATTGTTGTGTTTATATGAAGACATAGTCCCAGAAATAAGTTTTTTTAGGACTTAGGGAGCTCTGATATAAGCAGAATCATTAAAACCTTGAAACGGAATATACCCTAAAAAATCGATCTTTGTGTAATACCTAATTGTCTCTGTGTAAGTCTTTCTCTTCATGAATTATTGTGTTTAAAGATAAATGAAAAAATATATATATATGTTCGAAAAATTTTATTTTCGTATTCAGACAGGTTAAAAATGTAGAAAGAATATTTCTGAAGATACCAATGTCGAAGATATTGCTCGACAATTGCACATTATCTTAATACACATTTTGAATATTCGAAAGAAAAAAAAGGATTTAAATGAAATCTGCTATGCCTATTTCAATGTATCATATTAGAACCTCGTTTCTTGAACGGCCAAGCACCACGTGCTGGTGCAAGTTAAATTATATATATATTTTTAATTCATTTATATGGTTTCCTTCAATGAGACATTTTAATATCGAAAACGATCCAAAACTCTTTGTTTCGCATTGATTGTTTAAAAAAAAAGATCGCATTTCCTATTTATTTCATTTCATATAATCACAGGCTCAAAATGACATTTTTCCAGGTTTCATTCGCTGTAGTCATTAACTTATATATATATATATATATATATATATATATATATATATATATATAT
>JAOUZG010004552.1:3035688-3051636 GCA_026289955.1 Argiope argentata | reverse complement strand
ATGATATTTACCGAACAGTCTATTGTTGTACTTATAAAAAATGAAAATGTTTCGTTTTTATTTATTTAAAGAATGTTTTATTTATTTACCTTTACTGATAATATTTAAAATATCGGTCATTATTTATTCACATTTACACATTGTTATGGCTTACTTTAAAAAAAAAAATTTGAGCAAACAATTGTTAGAGATAACTAATGATTTTTGAATTTAAAGATAAAGTTATAAATTATTGGATAACTTCTTTGTTTACTTTCTTTTTCATAGTTTGAAATATCATATAAAGAAAATAAAGAATATTATTTATTTGTTCTGAGTTTCAAGCTTGCTTAGTTTTTTTTCTTTTGTTTATAATTTTTTTTTCGATTAAAAATAATCAAAAATTCCACCTAATAAAACTTTTTTTTAATCTTAAGTATGCATATAAGCACGCAAAGAAAGCAAATAGTCATTGAAGTTATAATCAAAATTACCAATAAAAAGTTAATTGAACAACGTATGTAATACAAAAAATTATAAATATGATTGAAATGCGTTTGATTTTTGAATTTTAATTATCTATAATTAAAATGTTTAAATAAATCAAGAAGCAATATTTTCATGATTATGTCTGTGAGTTAAATATATAAACAACTTTTCTCTGTAATGAATATTTTATGAAGCTAGTTTATTCTGAAATAAAAAAACACGATGGCATTTAAAAGGTGTCCCAAAACCAACGCAAGTTTGAATTAAATAGAAAACACAGTTTGTAATCTTAAGAGTGTTATTTTTTTTTATTGAATCGTTAAATACATAAGATAGGGTTATTTATGGAATAACACATCGGGCAAATGGCCTCCATGACTTTGCTGGCACATATGCACTCTTTTGTCGAAATTTTTCATGACCATTTTGCATGTGGTTGAATTTACTTGATCAAACATTAAATTTTCTCTTTACATGCGTGTTTGTTGCCATAGATCGTTGACTAAAAATAAACCCATAAAAAGAAATCCAATGGTGTTGAATCACACAACCTAGGGGGACAATTTTCAATACTTTTAAATGTGATCATCAAATTTTCATTATTTTTTAAATATTGTTCAATAATGAAAACACGTTGTTGTATCGACTAACGTTCCATTTTTATCAACCCTAAACTTTCAGCTATAATATAGTTTATTTTCAGGGTTGCCAACAAGTTACTGTAAAAATGGTGGCAAATTCAGATCTTGCGTTAATTTTGGGACGCCCTTTATAAGCAACCATATATTTCTTTTGCAGATACTCTCTGTTGTGGCCTCTTGTGCCCTAGCTGCTCCTTATGCAGCCCTCCACTCTGGAGTTGGAATTCTGGGACCTGCCTACGCTGCCCCAGCTGTAGGAGCCCATGTAGCCGCCCCCGAACATACCCTGTCTTACACCGCAACCAACGTGGATGGTCCCACAGGCGCCATCAAACAACAAACTGCTGTTGGCAAGGACCACCTTGGAGGCCACGTCATCAGACACTCCGCACAAGCCACCAATGTCGATCCCCACTCAGGACAATCTGATGTCAAGACCGACGAACATGAATTCCACATCAACCCCTACATTGGACAAGCTGCAGTTCACACCAGCAGTGCTCAAGGATCTCTTAATCCAACCGTCGGTGAGTTTAAATATCAGCACAAAAACTGATCCGATTCATCGCATTATGTTTTCATACACTAACGCAGTCTTGAACTAATGCAATAATAAGTTTTAATGCGAAAGGATGACGTTTTATTACAATACCTTTTCTTTTTCCCATTGCCACCACTAACGTCTATCCCTTCAAATATGTATAGAGAAATGTTTCAATTGCAATCTAGGCAAATTTTTTTCAGACGTTTCATACTTTTAAAGGATATTTATAGGTATATAGATAGACAATCTGATGTCAAGACTGATATATTCCTAATGAATTCCTATGAAATCTATGTTCTAGGAATCATAGCAATCTATATTACTAGGTAATTTATATTTCATAGGATTATATATAGACAATCTGATGTCAAGATTATATTCCTGTGTATGTTGAAATCTATATTCCTATGAATAGTCATATAATTTCATAAAATCGAATTAATCATAAAAGCAAGCTAGTCATACTATTTATTTCATAAAATCTTAATAAATTAATCGTAATAAATATATTTTAAATTTTATTTACCACAAATGTTCCTTGTGGTAATCCTAAAAGATTTATTTTACTCCGCAGCAATCGTAGCTAATAAAAAATAAGAATAATAAAATAAAAATGACTTAATTTTAAAAAAAAACCCTCCTCAAATTATAAAAATGAGTTTCCAGAAAAGCATTTACTTCAAATATAGTAATTCAATTTATATTCACTTTATGATATCTCTAATCTTATAAAAGTTCTTTTCATTTTCCTTTATAACGTACAAAGAAACATTAAATTTAGAATTTAAAAAAAATAAATAAGGTAAGAATATTAAATTTAGGATGCTATTGGATAAAATTTGTTTGAAATTTTTCTATATCCATTTATACTTAAATTATTTTTAACTTACTTAAGTACAATTTCCCCAAATCATAAGAAACTATTCAACTCACCTTCCAAAAATGTGAAAAAATTCTTGATAAGCCTCTCTAGTATAAATTCAATCATTCCTGTTTTTGTAGAAGTTTGAGTTTATCATTTAAACCCCTCAAATATCATTATTTCAAAACTCCTTCAACCATCTTAATATTTCTGTTATTTATATTAATGGTTCTTTGCTCGTTCCTTTTAAACTAGGATGGTTTTCAAAGATATAACACCAAAGAATACAAAAAAAAAAATTAAATGAGATTCTAGTTTTCAATGTCTTATTATATTATTTAAATCTAAACTTTTTCTTTTCCAATAAGACCATTTTATTTTATTGAAGAAAGGGACTGATGCAATAATTATAATTCAGTACTAAAAAATACACGTTTAGATTCAAGAGTTGAATGTATTTCTTTTACCTTAAATTCCTAAAAATAAAACATTGCTTAAGCAGATATCTGTTGAAAGTATTTGCATACTTAGCATTTATAATTTTTCCTTAATATATATTTAAATCCAAACTATTAAAATCGGTCACCTTGATTGATCGGTCACCAACGCAGATCGACTGTGGTAGTTGTTGTTGTTACTAATGGCACTTCCCATGGACGAGCCCACCGCTGATGCAGCAGCAGATTTAAGCCGTAAGGAACGTCTCTTGTTTTTGAAGCAGCACCAACAGTACGACTTAGCTACACACTCACCACATTTGCTTGCACAGACCTTTTATACAGAGGGGCACAGTCACACATCTCACAGATAGCACACAGTAGAACAACCATGCCCAAACCAGGACTCGAACCCGGGACTCCCAAAACACGAGGAAGACGCGCTACCTCTGTACCAAAAAGCCGGCTGACCGACTGTATATAGTAGAAACGTATTATTCGCGATTTAATTCTCTGTTTCCTTCTATTTCAAGGCAAGGCTGTTTTTGCTCAAAAGACCCATGAGGCTGCCATCGCACCTGGACATTCTTCCCTCGCCGATACTGCTGACACTGCTGCCGTTTCTCCCCATGGCACTGCCGCCAGCCAAGACGTCAACGCGGCCCGGACAGACATCGTCCACGATGGAATTGCCAAGAACGCTCACGCTTCCCACAAAAGCTACATCAACATTAACGGTAAGAAAACGCTAGATAATATTTACTGAATCAATTCCTTCTTCTATCCATACAATAACTGACAGACACAATCGTAATGCCTCGAATGAATATCCTAACATCAACTTTACCATTGTCTGATTTACAGGAGTTGGAGGTGCTGCTAAAGCTGCAGAAACCAACCACAGAAGCTTCGATGGACACGGATATGGCAACCTCCACTACGACAGCCAGGCAGCTGACCAAGCCTACGATGCCTTAGGACATGCCTCCGCCAACGAAGCTGGCTACAAACTTGACCAGGCCTATGATGCCAGAGTCAACCTTGGCGCAAGCAACGAAGTATCTTACAGCCGAAATGCTGGACACGATCCCTTTGGAAACTATGCATCCGTTACCCAGTCCAGACAGGCTACCCAAGGAGGTCAATTGGTACCAGTTGTTGCTGAGCAACCAGCCGTCTACATCAGTCAACCAGCCGTCGTAAAGTCTGGACCAGTTGTCTACGGTGAACCCGAATCTTACATCGTATCTAAGGAACTGCCAGTGGCCTACCAGAAACAGGCTTCTCTTGTCTACAGCGAACCAGCACCAGTAGTCTCCTACCAACAGCATGCTTCCCTCGCCTATGAACCATCAGTTGTCTACAAACAACCTGTTGTCTATGGTGGTCATGGATATTACCGACACGGGTACTAAATACCCACTATCCAATGTTAACAACATGGAAAAAAGAGGTTGATTTATCAACGGTACCAGAATGTCTATTGGGGATAAGTTTTGGAAACTATAAATATCGGAAGGCTGTGACTCTTTAACTATTCGTAAGCGATAACGGCTAATAAAAGCATGAATAATAAAGAAATTAGAGAAACAGAACGAAAAATATTTCTTTAAAATTATTTTCTTTTTTATTTATAAAGATAATTTTATTGATTCTAAATAAGAAACAATAATTATTTGATTTGTAAAATTACTTGATAAAATAATTTCGATATTATTAGATAAACCCCCACCGAGTTTTGATAAAAATAATTATTTCTTGAAAATCAGCAATTAAATTCTAATTAATACAAAAAAAAATTTTAAAAAATTATAACTAATAGATGGATTTTATTTCTAAAAATATTTTTAAAGCTAGTTTTATTGCTTTCACGTATTTACATTCACTTTGCAAGACATTCTATTATTTCCGTGATGATACCAACTTCCTATTTATAAGTATGTGTTCTAAGTTCCGTGTCTCTCATATATGTATGGAACTGAAAATATGTGTGTTCCACTAAAAGTTACTACCTTTGTTTGGATTTTGCTGTTCTTCAATTTAATGAGAATTAAATATTTTCTGTAATAAAAAGTTCAAAATTAAATTCGTTTCTTTTTTTCTGAAAAATATCTTCTATTACATTTTGATACACGCACCAAAACAGCTACAATTCTATAGAATTAATTTTATTCGTCATATAAGTTGTAGTAGAATATTTTTGGTAATTAAAAAATTATTAAAAGATTTATTCATAAAAAGTTAGAAATGAATATTTGAATTTCCTAAAATTAGACAACCATTAGAATCAAATAAAATTTAAATATATAATTTAAAATAAATACAGATAAAACGGGTAGGATTAATCTCAAATAATGTTATAAGTTTTAAATCATCTAAAAGTAAGTAGCAAAAGATATTTTCTAAAAAATTAATACAAATCAAGCAACAGACTATTTCTTAAAATTAATTAATTTTTTTAAAGTTTTAAGCTATAAAAATTGCCTTACTATGATCCTATAAAAAATTTGCAACAATATAAATTCCTAAATATTTCTAAACTGCTGTTTTTAGGGCACTCTTTCTTGAACGATGTAATAATAAGTAAATAAATAAAATAATTTCTTTTCTTGTGTGTGTATGAGCATAAAGGAAAAGTAAAATAAAACAAAGTACTCCTATAACGCTAATTCCTCTCTTTTCTGCTTAAAAATTATGTAAAAAATAATTACTTACTTTTAACGATCGAAGAATAATAAAATTAGCATTTGTAAATGACTGCCTTCATATTCCAACTTGTAAACATATACCTACATTTCCTCTAATAGCACTTAACTAAATACTGTATTATTTTTTAAAAATTATTATGATACCAGATCATATTACCATTATTAAAATATATCATATCTAATACTTTTAAACAGTTAACTGCGTCTGTAAAAAAATTGTAATTATACATAGAATACATTTATCGTCTGAAATCATTTTAATTAAAACAAGAACATCAGACAAGTTTTAGAAGCAGACGATAGTTAATTTTATTTATAAATTACAATTATTTATTATTATTTTGTTCACAAATGTTGAAGAATAAAAAGAAGATTTTAATGAAGCTTTTAGATGAATGGTTAATTTTTCAATGACATGAAAATAAACCACATCATTTTTTCTGATATAAATTATAAATTATTTGAATATAAACTCTTCTGTCTCTTTGCTGGACGTGTAATATGTTTGAATTTTACTATAACTATTTGTACATCAAATGTTTGTCTTAAATACTGTAAGAAAAGAAAGATTTTAAAGAAGGGTTTTGTCAATTGATCAAGTAGATACTATCTAGTTGGTCAAAAATACGAAAATGATTTCATCTCGACATTATAAATATATCAGCAGTAAAAAATAAGAAAACCAGAAAAACTTAAATTTCTTGTATTATTTCTTTTCTCTCTTAAACTTCTATTGTATAACTTAAAAATAATAATTTATTAATTTGGTACTCAGCTACATGTTGAAGAATAGGCAACGATCTTTACATATTTTTTTTTTCAAATGAATCTAAGCCTTTAGATATTAGTTTGTGATATTTACGAAAAAGTATTGACACATTTTTGCTTTCTGAATTTGTTTGATACAATAATTCAAATTTTGAAATGTTGTAAATTCCAATAATCGTTCTTGAAGTTTATCCTTTTTTTCTTTACTTATAACCTGATAAATTATCTATAAAATGTGACATGCAGAATTAAAAATTGTGCAAAACGCTGTATAGGATAGATCATTGGACCTAAATATACCAACTAGCCAGGTAATTAGTAACAGAAAAGCAAGTATTTAAAAAAATGCATTTGAATTTTGAAAATTAATCAAAAATTTTCACCATTTCAACAATACTTCGGACCATTGCATTGCATAAAACATATTTTAAATCAATAATATCTTTTTAAAATCCAAAAGAAAAAACTTTCCAATTTATATATGTTACCGTTAAAGTATGAAATCCGTTATTTTATAGCATACCTAGTTATTCCATGAAATAACTGATCGTATCCGTTAAAGTGTAAAACTTTCTTGTATTTCATGGTTTAACTAGTTTTTTCATAGAATGACTATCTGCAGCACGTTAAAGTGTAAAATAATGTGTATCATATATCTCGCCGGTTATATAGGGGGTTTATCGTCCGTATCCCAGGGCCTGAAGCTGACAAAGGAAAAGGTGATGCCAAATCTATTTTAGTTGTCATCATAAAAATAACCGAAGGAGAATTTTTCCAATTGGGCACAAGAAACGGCCGCATAAAACAATTATATTCCCGATCCCAATTCAGTGTCCGCGAACAAAAATTAATTAAAATCGAAGAAGTACCAGATGTAGAAATATCGCTCCGGTCGGTTGCTACAGCTCAAAGTTTAGGTACTGGTCAGGGATTTAAAAATGTTCGTTTAAAACCCAGTGTGTCAACAAAAAAAAGTTTTTGTTTAAGAAATAATGTTTTCTGTAAGTCCAAGTGTCATTTTAGTAATCCTTTTATTGTATTTTTCCATAAACACCATTTATACGCTGCATAAATTAGATAAATTGCTTCTTTTTCATTCTAATTGTCTATCATTAGTTTATTTATAGAATACGTAGTTATTTCCTTTTAGATAAATTGTTTATTTTACACTTTAACTGTCTCTCATTAGTTAATTTATAGAATTCTTAGTTATTTCATAGAATAATTTGTTAAATTGTCAAATGAATA
The DNA here is from genome assembly GCA_026289955.1 of Argiope argentata. Taxonomy (NCBI): domain Eukaryota; kingdom Metazoa; phylum Arthropoda; class Arachnida; order Araneae; family Araneidae; genus Argiope; species Argiope argentata. The sequence continues at coordinate 3,043,960 of JAOUZG010004552.1, read as the reverse complement.
ACATATTACACACTTTAACGGACACGATCAGTTATTTCATGGAATAACTAGGTATGCTATAAAATTACTACATTATATACTTTAATGGATTTTTACTCAAGTAAACGCATTATATACTTAATCGAATTTTTCATAATCTTATATTGTCTTAATCCTTTTCAACGATCATTTTGGTCGGATTAAGTTTGTTAGATGAATTTGAAGCTATATTTTTAATTGGAAGATAGCTTCTCAAAGAGAATCCAGCACTAGTGTAAAAAATTTCGTATTAAGATTATTTTAATTAAGTGATAAAATAGCTGCAATTGCTGGTAGAAACCACACTTGTGTTCAGAGGATGATTGTAAAATTTTAAAATGCCGAATTGATTAAAAATAAATGTGAAAGAGGAAGAAAAGAAATTCTAAGTGATTGAAAAGGAAAAATTTGAAAAAACTTCAAAATCGATCCTAAACACAGTCAAATTTGCTGCAGAAACTTCTCAAACTATAGGCAAAAGTCTGCTGAAACGGTGAAAAATGTAACTATGCAAGATGGATATAAAAATCGATATGCTAGATAGAAACTGCTCATCAACTTGCAAAATCAGAAAAATCTTTGAAGTTTTCAAAAACTCATCAATTGTTGAAAAACCTGTTGACCACACTCTAAACAGTGGCCCAAATTAGAAACAAAATTGGAAACAAACCCCGTTTAAAACAAGTTTTGCAAGAAGATTAGAGTAAAATATCTTCAAGTACTAGCAAATAGTTGATCGAATTGGACGACGTTTAAAGAGCTCTATAAAAGCTAAAGAACATAAAAATAAAAAATGATATTTTCTTTGCATGCCAGATAATAAAAAAATTTAAAATGTATATTCCCAATTTTTTGAGAAAAAAAATCTACATAAATATACTTAAAATGCTTATGAATCTTTTCAGTTTTGAAATTTTTTCATTTTTTTTCTTTATTCTCACTTTAAATTAAACCCTTTTATTTTGTAGAAAAATAAAAACATGTTTGCACTTCTCTTTAATGTGTTATTTATATTGAAAGTCGAATATATCACGTAAAAATAAAGGGAATTCTCAGTTGTTCGAGCTGCTAGCACCTTTTACTTAAAATTAAAAAATGTTTTTCCACAAACGTTACGTTTTACCTTTAATTTTCCCTGCAGTTAATAATATCTCATAATTTATATTCCTTGATTCGATTATGAAGATCTTTTAAAAGTTATTTTACTTCTGAAGATAAATACTTCTCTATTATTGATCAAGTAATTCCTTGCCTTTTATAAAAATATTCTTTTTGTTCTTGGTCATGTATCCAAAAATAATTTTTCATACGGCAGACGATTTTTATTTTGTTTATATAATTCCTTCATTGCCAAAAGATTTACAACTGTCGTTTTATTGTTTTTTTTATTTACAATCGAAATGTTTAAAAAAAAGTACAAACATTTTTGTTGCATTTTTATTTTTTAAAAATTAATTGAAAAAGGTGCAAAGTGAATTGAATTACCAATATTTCCTAAAACTTCAATTAAATTTTACATTTAATTGCATAAATCTAAAATGCTATGAAAGAAAATTTTAAATTAGGATTTATAAAAAATATTCTCAACAAGATTTCCGTCATTTCGTCAGCATTGTTTATAAACATGAAACGGCCTAATATGTGAAAGTACAAACTGAATCAAAATTTCCATTAATAAGATACTTTTATTAAAATATAAAAACAAATAAAATACACGTAAGTCTATACAAAGTCTATAATTACAGTCTAATAAGCACATAGAATTGAAATAAATATATTTTCTCCTAGTATGAACAATTTACTTATAATTTGATAAATTCAAAAAATAATTCTTAAATTTAATTAAATAAAAAGTTTAAAAAAATTAAAACTATTAAAACTTTTTCAAACTACACACACATTAAAAAAATACATTCACATTAACTATCAAAATATGAAGGAAAAAACTTATTCAATGAGCCATTAAAGAATTTTTTTTATTATGTTGAAAAAAATAAATTATTTTAACTAGCTAACAAGAAAAGGACTTTAATTATTTTATGAATGATGATCAAAAATTTTAACGTTTGTAAATGACAGAAAAAACCTAGCTTAAATACTTACAAGTCATATCATATTTTCTCAAAAAAAAAAAGGACGAGGGACATTAAAATAATTTTATGCTATGAATTGAAAAATAGTAAATCTCAAATATTAGATCCATTTTAACAAATATCATTGTATCTTAGTATCCAATTTTACTGCATGAATAAATAAAAAATTCCTATAATTTATGCATGTTAAATACATATTATTATTAATGTTAATGTTGATATACATGTTAAATATATATTATTATACATATTATTATTTTTATTTTTTCTATAAATAAAAATTTCAAGAATTCATTAAAATTCAAGAAAAAAAATATTAATCAATTTATCATTGAGATACATCAAAATTTGTATTTTTTGGTCAGAAAAATTATTTGAAATTTCGATACATATATAGTCAAGAAGAAACCTTGAGTTAATTACAAAGAAATAGTATATTTACACAAAAACAAATAAATAAATTTTATAAATACCTGGATCAAAATACTCCACGTAAATTGTAATAATACTTGTAAATTGCTTCTAATTTTATACATAAGCAAAGCAAAATAATTTTAACCTTTTATTTGCTTGTAGATTTCAAAGTTCAATATTGAAACAAATTTAAAATTAAAATTAATGTATACATTTATAGCATGGGATAAGAAAGAGACAGGGTCAGAAGAGTAACAGAATCCATGGACAATACAAAAATACTACTATTTTTAAATAAATAAATTTAAAATAATCTTTTCTTGACAAGCGTAAATATTTTAACGTATTAAGAAATAAGAATGTCTTTTCTTAATGTTTTTAGATATCGTTTGGAATATATCGTTATGTATATACTTTGAATTTGAATTTTTGGCACAGCCATATTTGTTACCTATTTACAATATACAGAAGTGGCATGTCAAAAAATAGTTGATTTGAACATCTTACTGAAAGGATCTGCACAAATCCGTTGCATAACACTAAAATATAGGAACTGTAATAAAAACATTTACTAAAATAAGACGGGAAAATTTTATGTGCTGAACTTTATGCATATTATTTTCTATAGCATAAATATTTAAAAAAGAAATTGCTTTTATATTTAAAATAAGAACTAAACTAAAGGAAATTAATCGTTTGTCACTCAAATTATTAATTTTATTAATCTTGAATCATAACTTAGTTTTTCAACTACAAACGAAATTTAGAAATAAATTTAAAATGAGACTGAAAAAAAAATTACGGATCGAAAAATATTTTAAATAAATGTAATATTGGTTTGTCTTCGAATAGCTTTTTCATATTTTTGTTAATGAAATTTATTCGTTCTATTTTTGAAAAATTACTTCGAATTCAAAAGAGACAAAGTCAATAATTGATATTTTAAAAATACCTTTAAAAAATTTGAATTATACATTTTTTTACAAATTAACATTTTTTTAGTTTGTACAATGCAATTAGGTTTACAAATTATATCTATAATTATTAGCTATATTCTTCTTAAAATAAAAAAGTCTACTTTTAAGATATGACTTAAAATCTAGAACAAACAGATATTCATTCCAAAATACAGATCTTAAAAATTGTTCTCGTCGAAAGTTCTTCGTCAAAACATTTTTCAGCCATTTTATTTCAAAGTAGATCCTCACTAGATTCTTTTTGCTCTTAATAAGCTTGTAAGTAGCTATACAACTTCTGGTAGACGTGCAGATTGATAGTCCATTTATAACATCTAATAAAATTTAAAATGAAATTCTACCATCTTCGAGGCATCTGTCTTTGAGCATTGTTCCATTGTTGAGATTGACGAACCTGAAAAAAAAAACATAAATACTTATTTAAAAATGAAATAAGTCAGATTGTTAATGATAAGTAGAATCGATTTTAGAAGCACTCATTATCCATATGAGGTAAAAAAATTATTAAACATTTAAGTCTTTTTTTTTTGCCGAAAGAAAATTTCATGAATTCGTTTGGAAATTGTTTCATTGAATACGTTTTTAAATTATGTGCCAATGAATTATCTAATTATGTACCAATGAATTATTATTACATATTTATTTAATTAATTTTTTTGCAAAAGGAACAATGGTTATATTCCTTTATACAAAAAGTTACTAAACTAATTAAATATATTGAAGTTACTGCATTCCATTCTTTTTAAAGAAATTTCTTTTTCCTGATCGTTTTTTTTTTCAGGAAAAATTTCTAAGTTTTTTTAAAATTTAGTTTATTCTTAAAACGATGAAATGTTAATTTTTTGTCGTTAAAGAATTAAAAGCAATAAATCTGAAGTCTGATCTGATTTTTACTAAGCTTAAGAATTAAGAATATTTAAAGCAAAAAATATCAACCGAAATAAGATTTCAAGTTCTGTTAGTAATCACTCTGAGAAAAATTTAATAAGCTAACTATCAGAAAACGGCATGTATTCTGACATTTACAAATTTTTGTTGTATTCTGTTCTTTTGAAGATAAGAATTAATTCCTGACTATACTTCGTTAGATAAGATTTCTTACAAGTAAATTAAAACAATTTCTACACTTTTTAGTTAGTTTATCTTTAAAATAATGAATTAAATATTCTTTTTTCTTGTTGACCATATATATTTTGAACGATAGATGAAATTCAATACATCTGGATATTGATCTTTCTTCTTATAAGATGTAAAATTAAGAATATTTAAAGTCTAAAATAACAGTCGAAATTATATTTCAAGTTCTTTTAGTCAAAGAAATCACTCTGAGATTAATTTAATAAAGTAACTATCTGAAAATGGCATGTGTTCTGACATTGTGTTACATATTCTTATTTTATTCTGTTCTTTTGAAAATAAGAATTTATTCCTGATCGTATTTTGCTGATCGTATGTTTTGAAGCGATAGATGAAAGTCAATACATCTGAATATTGATCTTTCTTCTAGTAAGGTGTAGAATTAAGAATATCTAAAGTATAAAATATTAGTCAAAATAATATTTCAAGTTCTGTTAGATAAAGAAAAAAAGTCTGAGAAAAGCTTAATAAGCTAATTATCAGAAAACACAGCATAAAGCGGAAATAAATAACATTTTAACTAAAGATTTGTTTTGAATTACTGCGACACTTACCTCCTGATGTTCAAAATTCTGAGGTGAATTCCTTAATGACTTCGTTCTTCGAATATCATGAGGGGAGATATAATCAGGATTGATATTATCATTCCATCTGCTATTCGCTTCATAACCAGGGCTCCTCCATACCTGAAACGTTTGTGCGTTTGAAGCAGGGTAACTTTGAGGAGGATTGGTGATATAAGGTGGCGGATTTTTATCCCTTGAATGCTGTACCATTGGTGGCCTCTGGCGTTGAAGATCAGACCAAAAGGCATGATTTACCTGACTTGGTAATTGTTGGAAATTCTGTTGGCTGGGTAACCTTTGATGACTCTTAAAATCTGGCCTAGGAGTAGTAAGTTCATTCCAAAATTTATTCCCGGGCTTCTTCTTCAATCCCCTGAGATGAGCAGTCCAGTTATTGTATCTAGGCTTAAGAGGTTGACCTTGTTGATCTCGAACAACACCAACTGTGACTTCTTTCCAAGCTGGGACTTCTGTTACTGGCTTGTTTCTAGAATTTTTAAGATCTATTAGTACAGGTAAAGACGTGACTACTACAACATCTGATTTCGATGGATTATTTGATAAACGAGAAGACAAATAAGGAACTAAATTGTTTCCTGTGTAAGGAGTCGTCGTTGGAATCTGCGTTGTAGGAATTTTAGAAGGCGTCGTTGATTCTGTTGTAAATGTACTCTCCGTTGCAGTTGTCTCAACAGACTGCAGTCTAGCAAAAGTATTTGTTGGTTCTCCATCAGAGGTATTACAGTCTTGAGTAGGCAATACATGCTTTTTCAGCAAAGAATTGTCAATATTATCTTCAGTTGATAGAACTAAAGATAACTGATTCCTGAAACTTAGACATTTTGTAGTTGTAGTCGTTGGTTCCGTTTGAGGAATACTAGGTTCGGTCTTAGTAACCATTGTTGTTTGGAAAGTACTACTTGGTGTTGTCTGAGCCACGGTTGTTTGCTGTGTTGTCGTAGAAGTAATTTCCTGTTGAGTTGTTGCTTCTGTTGTTGTTGCTCTTAATGGTTCAGCTTGCACTGGATCGTATTGTTGTTGGAGAGATGACATTTCACCGGCTGTCATAATGAAAAATGGACTATCACCCATAGCTGGTGTTGTTTCATCAACTTTACTAGTTTTCATTTCTTCAGTTGTGGTGATTTCATTTGTACTAAGCTCTGTGTTTGATGAGGTAGTTTGTGGAGATTCTGTAGTTTCTATTAATGGAGAAGGCCTCCCTGGATTATTTCTCGCTTCAGGGATCTTAGTTGAAGATATAGTTGATGTTACAAGTTCATGGTCTCGATGATCAATATCGTCATTATAAGCCACGAACGAACCAGTGCTCAATTCTTCTTCTGGTAGTTCTTCCAAATTCTGTTCTCTTACGGAAGGAATAGCTTCCAAACGTTTATAAGTAACTTCAAAACTTTTCCCATCATATTCCAGAGGTTCTTCCAAATTTGTATCCTCGTCAACAGGTTCAAACTTTATCTGTTTCGGTTTCACATGAAGATGCAATTGGAATTTCGAAATAAGGACCGCTGTTCCATCAGGAAAGAAGCGTAGTAACAAAGCAGGTCTTCTTTCAAAAAAAGGTTCTTCTAATTCGTGATTTTTACCCTTTTTGAGTACAGGTGGCTTCGTGTTTCTCTCCCGTTCTTTGCTTCTTCTGACGGTGTCGGTGGAAGATGAATCATCGGAGCAGCAAAAGAACAAGTCGTTTTTATTCTTCCTCGATTTCATTGTAGTTGCTGAAGTGGCTTGGAACCTGTTGCTTGGGCCCAGGATAGGTTTCGGCGTTGTTGTGAGTTCCGGGGGTTTGCTTTCATCAGAATTCATTGGAAGAGTTGAAAGAGGAGAAGGGGTTGTGAGAGAGGTAGATAAAGGATTATTCGGTGGCTTTCTTTCCGATGAGTTTGCAGAATTCGGTGAAGTATTTGTAGATTCTGGAAGAGTTGTAGTTGGAGCTGCAACCACTAGTGACAAGAGCAAAGAAATGCTACATATGCTTATGTAGGAAATTCTCTGCAAGTAAAGAAACACATTGTATAAATTTGTAACATAAATTTGATATTCATTACCAAAAATGTTATTTAATTTAATACTTTTATTATTGCTTCTAAGCTTTTTTTTCTATTTTTTTATTGTTTTGAGAATATTTACATTGAAATAATTTAAGAATTGCAAATAAAAGGGAGAAGGTAATCTGATTTTTTAAATTAATGAGTTATATATATATATATATATATATATATATATATTCTATATTAATAAAAATGCAACTCGAAATGCGTTACTAAGCGCAAAACTGGAGAACGGCTCGGCCGATTCGGCTAATTTTTTAAAACTATTTTCGTTAAGACACGAGGATGGTTCTTATGGAGAGAAAAAATGAAAAAACTGCGAGGAAAATAGTTAAAACGACACTTTTCTTACTTTCCCGGCAAAAATCTTCACTTCCTTCCCCCACACCAACTGAGTTAAGATAGCTGGAATTAATAAATTATGATTTGTTTAGAAAGAAATACGCGAAGTCAGTTGGTTTTCATTCATAGATAACGGGATGTTTAAAAAAGAAAGAAAGTAGTTGCTTTTATTATTAATCTGTATGAATATTTAATCTATGCCTGCTCAAAATAAAGTCTGGGCAGGGGAGAAAAAAAGAAATAAAAGAAGGGGGGATGTCTCCATTATTTCCTCTGTGCGCGGCATTTTCGAAGCTGTTTTTAAACTTTCGCGTCACTTGAAAACCAATCGTGCCTTTATTTGTTTAGTGTGTTTACATTTATGAAAATTTGAATATCATTATTCTATAAAAACGTAGAATTTTAGACCTTTCCCTCCACCATTTAAGTAAAATATCAATTCCAGGACAATCATTGCTCGGATAGAAAGAGAAAGATGAGCAGTACAATGAACAGAACTTCTGAAGAAAATTATACTAAATAATACTATAAATGAATTATTTGATTATCAAAGTTTGTTTGGTTTAAATATAGTATTTTGTTGAAAAACCTGTTATGAGACACAGCTACATAAAATATTATATGAAAATTTTAGCGGGCATTAATACTGGCGA
>JAOUZG010004552.1:3025221-3035288 GCA_026289955.1 Argiope argentata | reverse complement strand
AAATGATACTTGATTATTATTATAATGCTCTAATATTTAAAATGATATTTCATTATTAGAATAACGTTCTAATATTTAAATGATGATTATTACTATAATGCTCTAATATTTAAAATGATACTTGATTATTAGAATAACGTTCTAATATTTAAATGATACTTGATTATTAGAATAACGTTCTAATATTTAAATGATACTTGATTATTAGAATAACGTTCTAATATTTAAATAATACTTGATTATTAGAATAACGTTCTAATATTTAAAGGATACTTGATTATTAGAATAATGTTCCAATATTTAAATGATACTTGATTTTAATTTGAATGCTTTCGAACGTATGATTCTCGTAAATTAATTGAAAAGAAATTTAATATACTCAGAAAAACAATATAAACCATATATCGAAATTTCTGGATCTCTTAAAGTAGCAGAGCCCTTGGCACTGCCTATTTGATAATCCGGCCTTGTTCCAAGCTCATTATTATTATCAAATAGTAAAGGGAAAATGCAAAAGAGTGAGCCCTACAAATTTAGTTAATTGCATATTCAAAATACCACAAAAATATAATTATATAATATAGAAGTAGTATATAAATAGCCATATGTAGCATAAAAATAGCATATAAACAGCCATATGTAGAATAAAAATAATATATATAAGTACTCTTATTTAGTATAAAAGTAGCGATATACATCGTACGAAGTAAAATAGACGCAATGGCAAATAAGAAAATAACGGAAATATTAATAATAAGCATTTTAAGCTATGAAAGTATATAGTTTTAGATGCTTCTAGCTATATATATATTTCGGAAGTTATAAACTCATTTTGTATTTTCTAGATAATCTAGATAGCAAGTATATAGTTATGCACTTGCTATCTAGACGCCATCTTTTTAAAATTTATTTACCTTTTAAAATTTACACTGAAAAATTCTAACGATTTTTTTTCGCATTAAAAAGAATTGTAACGATTTTTTATATTGAAAAAAAAATCGTAACGGTTTTTCAACCAAAGATTTTTTTTCTAATCTCCAATTAAGAAGACGTATTTTATATGGACATTAAACATGATGCATATCTGCTTATTCTAATATATCTATATAGACAATGTGTTTAAAATACGACAAATCACACCTTTTTTTTCTTATTTAAAAAAATATGACAGTTAATTCGTAAGCAATAGATTTATTACTTTTTCTTTTATTATTTCAAAGCCTATTATTTTATAAAGATTTATTACTTTATGCCCTACATTTCTTTAAAACAATATAAGGATTCAGAATTGGTAATTTGTTATTGGATGATCTTGAATTTATGTAGCAAGGTAGAGAGTAACTCATGGGTCAAAAGTGGTAATTTTGTAATGTTTAAGAATATTGATGTGTGAATATGAAATTTAAGAATATCGATTAAAGTTATACATAGATGTTAAAAAAAAGAATGATTTTCCAAAATGAATGAATGTAAGTTTTACTAATACAAAAGAAATGATATTGCGATATCTGAATAAAATTTAGCTGATTTCATAGATTATGAGATTTATTTTCTATTCTACTGTTCCTTGTTTATCATATAAAAAACTAATTTTTCAGCACGTTACCAAATTTTAAAACTTCAAATTCTTTATATCCATAATTTCTGTTCAAAAATATTAAGTAATAAATTTCAGAAGAATATTATAACTCAATATAGCATAAATCAAGAACAACTAAAAGGTAAATAAGAACGACCATAATTAGAAGTTCTTCAGATTAAAATTTATTCATCTATTTAAAAAAAAAAAGTCACAAATTCGCTTCTATATTTTTAACGATATTTACTATAATTTTTTTAAAAGAAAAATAAGCAGAACTGTTCGAAGATGACTGACTTTTGTTTGAATAATGATGAAAAAATTTAATTTATAACTTTTTTACAGCAAGGATATCCAGAAGTTCGAAACAGTATTTCAATTGGGGAAAAACAAACATCATTCTTGAAAAATATTCAGAAACAGTAAACAAAGAACACTTCAGGAAAATATTATTAATTCAAAATAATTGAAATTAAAACCCGATACTAACAAATATAAATGTAGACGGTACAATAATAGTTAACTTACCATAGTTGAAAACCTTTAAAAATTTTAACTTATTTTTGAATATAAAAAAAAATCTTAAAAGTTTTTAGCAATATTTTCAATAAAATAAAATGCCTAAATAAATCAAAGTGTTAAAATTTTTTTTTCTAAATTATCGAAATATTTAATTTGTAACTTTAACTGCAAAGATATCCAGAAGATGTGCAACCGAAGTGTAAAAAAAAATCAATACATTCCACAAAACACTTACCTTGTCAATCATGTTGTTAGTGTTTTGAGTTGCTGAGAGCACTGCCATACACCGAATGGTCCTATGTTCAAGGAATGACCATCTTTTCTTTGATGGTTAAAAAATTCTAAACTGCCATTTAGAGTGACCCCTTTAGTCCGGCGCATGCGTACATTTTCCCTAACACCCCCCTTTTTCTTTAACTCAAAACCTCTTCGAACTCTGATCGCTTGAGTAAGTTTGCCATATTGATTCTATTATCGCCAACAGTTCGCCAGAAAAAGAGCAAAAGTTTTACGGCTTTCTCTTTATTAACATAAGCCGATAAGGAAATATCAATGGATGATTAACGGCGAGAAAAGATGGCCACCGTGGATAACTGCAATAATCGCCACAATCAGAAATCTGTGGAAAAAGAATAGATCATTATGGATTTCGATATGAAAAAAAAAATTAAAAAATGGAGTAGTAGAAGGAATGACAATGAGCTATGTGCCTCTTGGAATTCTGAGTCGCGGATTTTAAACAAATGTTTGGCTAGCTCTTAATTATTTAATTGCTCTCTTAAGTCTACTGATAATATTTATTCTAAGATAAACAAAGGAGGAATTTTTTAAAATACAAATTAGAGAAGTTATTTGTTTTTAGAATATAATACATCATCAAATACCTTATCACTCGCTTACTTCAAACATGCCTTAACAGAGATAATTTCATTCAACACAATTGATCTTAGATTCATTTGATGCAAATAAAAGATATTCTCAGACATTTTTTACTTAATTTTCAGTTGAATCTTTTGTCCTATTTTTAACCGAGGCCTATCTTTATTTTTCGCTTAATTCAAAACTGTATTCTTTTATCGGTAATTTATTTATTTTGATTTAGTCATTTATTTATAAATATTTTTAAAAAAAACTTACAAGAGGTGTAGAATATCAGAAGTATTTTTGAAATCATTTTCGTATTTAAAATTGATATAAAATGTTTGTTCAAGAATTCATTTATTTACTATCAACTTTTTAGGTTAAATTTTAATTCAAATCTACGGCTTATAAATGCATCAATGTGTACATTTTTTTAAGAACAGATTTATTGATATTCTTCTTCAATTTATTTCTTTAGAAGCATTTTTTTTACATTTTAAGTTATATATTATAGATGTTTTTTATGACTTGTTCAGAACACTTTTTAAACGGATCATAAAAAATGGTTTAAAAATAATAAATCTGAAAAATATTTATTAAAAATAGTAAACATAGCTTTTCCTAGCAGTAATGCTTTATTACATTTTTTAAGAACAGATTTATTGATGTTCTTCAAGTTTCTTTAATTTATTACTTTAGAAGCATTTTTTTAACATTTAAAGTTATATATTATAGATGTTTTTTATGACTTGTTCAGAATACTTTTTAAATGGATCATAAAAAGTGGTTCAAAAATAATAAAACTGAAAAATGCTTATTAAAAATAGTAAACGCAACTTTTCCTAGCAGAAATGCTATATTATCAGCATTATATAATTATGAAAAGATGAAGTCTAATTTGTTTTATGGAAATATTTATTAAATTATTAAAGAAATAAAGTTTCTAGAGATCGTTTCGCCTTTATGTACAAATCTTACAATTTTGTTGCTTATTTTTGTTAAAGATGCTGTTTCAATATTTATGTTTGACGATGACGATTTATTTGTAATAAAATCGATCGGTTTCTGTTACCCAAATTTAAGATTGAAATGATACTTCGATTATCGTTATTTAATCTGAATAAATGTGAGAGTATTTTTGAATTTTTATCATATCAATAACAGCCTTAGAATTACCTGTTGTATGGAGTGTAAACAAGTTCGGATGAAACCAGAACTTCAGAGATGAACATATTTTGAACGGTTTTCTGTTTTATGGCCACAATTATTAATATGAATTATCTTAAGAATAAAAGGCTTTAACTTCTTAATATGCATCAAAGTTTCAGGAATTACCTTATTGGGAAATTCGTAATGTTGTTAAGAATTACTTTTTTTTATCTCTAATTACAGATATAGGATTGCTTTCCATGTTCTATTGAATTATTTGTAAATTATGCAAATTTTATGATATTTGTCAACTGTACCTGAGGCAAAGAACAATTCTTATTCCTGAGAAGAAAGAATGCCTCCCTCTCACCAGCCTTCTTCCATTCCAAAAAAAAAAAAATTAAAATTGTTTATTTATTTATTTATTTTTACCTGTAAAATGGAAGTAAATGAAATTCTCTACTATGGTTTTGTAAATTTTTTCTCAATAATCTTACTTTATTGCGCTAAAAAAATAATAGTAAAATATAGGTATTTCCATAGGTATTACCACAATAAACATTTCTTGTTGAATATTCACAGGTTATTTGCAAATAAACAGTTTTAAAGGACTAAAGGATTGGGTGACTCAAAGCTAGAGTTGGATACAAAGATGACATAATGCGATTGAGAGCCAGGTAATAGAGAATAACAGCAAGAAATCGCACTTTCTCAAGGGGAAAAAATTCACATTTTTCAGCACTTGAAATATACAAGTTGTTCACATAAATCCCTTACACATCTCTTCTTGAAATTTCAGGATAGTGGTAGCTATAGCCATGAAAATGGTATCGAAGCGTAAAGATGTCTATGCGCTACGTGATGAAATATAGAGACACCAAACTGCAAACTCTGGAGTTAGTTTTCACATCTCGAAAACGGTCTAAAATAAGCCGGTAGGTCGGGGGGGGGGAGCAATTACTCACAAAATTCTAGATCATTATCGATTTAGTATTAAAAAAAACATCTTTCATACATGAATGTTAAAAATAAAACAATAGAAGTCTGTATTCGTTTATAGCAACTTTGCATATTTAAAAGAAAAAATAAAATAAGTTATCAAAAAATATCTTTATTTTGGTTCTTCAAACAGCTGTCCGCCATTTGCAATTCAGTTTTGGGCCGTTGTTTAAATTTGACTTTGCACACTTTCTATTATATCGGTTACTGCGCTAACACCTACGATGCATCATCAAACGGTCCTGTGACTCTGACAGAAAGAGCAAATGCACCTATGATTTAAATTATTACTAAACGAAAAGGTAAGATGAAATCATTTTTTTAATTCAAAAAATTACATTTACTTCGTTTATCTAATTTTTTAAAAAATTTTCTTTGATTTCACAATTTTCTAAAATGTGAAAAAACGAATAAGCATACCTACCGTTCTTAATATTAATGGGCAAAAAACGCCTTTTTGTTCTAAATCGGTAGTGTTCTACAACTTTGTAATTGATATCCCTCCCCCTTATTTTTCATTGTGTTCGAGATAGTACACTAACGACGAAATTTCTCACTAGGTGGTGCAGTAAGAAGTCACATCGCTCACTGCGTAGCCATTTTGTTGCCACAAGACATCATTTACATGACTATAATTATATTTTTCGAGATAGAACACTAACGGCAGAATTTCTCACCAGGTGGTGCAGTAAGGGGTCACATCACCCAGTGCGTAATCATTTTGTTGCAACAAGACCTCTTTTACATGACTATAATTATATTTTTCGAGATAGAACACTAACGACGGAATTTCTCACTAGGTGGTGCAGTAAGGGGTCACATCGCCCAGTGCGAAGTCATTTTCTTGCCACAAGACATCATTTAAATGACTATAATTATACGTTTGCAGTGTGTTTGATAATAATTATGTCTATGCGTGTATATGTGTGTTTGTAATGAAATCTATTAATTTAATTTAAATCTTAATTAATTATCTAATGTATATCTTGTTGCGTTGTTGTCAATTTTAGCCCTTGCCATGGACAAGCCCAGCTGATATATCAGCAGATTTTAAGCCGGAGATATAAGTATCTTGTTTTACAAGTAGCGCCATCTAGGGCCAAGAGTACGACTTTGTTACATACACGTCACAACCCTTTTTAGGGGGCGGACTACATTCAAGCAAATTCATTCATACATCTCAGATCGTAATTTAGATCTGAAACAGAGAACGATCACCTCTGACCCTGTACCCCCAGTGATATTACTCTCGACATGGAGGACTTTGCGACCACGAGCAGATTTAACGAACGCCAGTCGCCACACACTCAGGGAATCGTTTGGCCGGTGAACTTCGAACCCGTAAACTAAAGAGTACGAGTCCAACGCTCAACCAACCAGGCCATCCCGGCCCAAATGTATAGCTTGAATTAGCCCATGCTAATTTATTCTAAATTGGGCTTTTATTCCCTGATCCAAATCTCACTTTTTTATTTAATTATTTCTTACTTTTCGCTCTCTAAGAAGGCGCTGACTCTATTATTTCCCATGCCATGATCGGAGGAATAAAAATCCTTAATAACTACTCATTTCATTTAAAGATACCTAAGATTTCTTTTCCTATGTCGACATATTTCCAAAAAAAGCTCTTCGAAATGAGGATGAGATGCTTCTGACATTGTGGTTGGATCTCGTAACTCTGGAGAATATAGGAAAAGGTGGGATTTAGCTCCTTCCTCCTATGGATGACGTGATATACATCCGTTGGGAAGGGTTGTATTGTAACTGGTTGATTCTTACTGGACCGGTGACTCTTAGGATTCAACCACAGCAAAAAAAAAGAAAAAAAAACTTTTGATATGTATCAGCTTTATAATGATAAAAATATTTCGTTAATGCTTTTAGTGAGATAACCCAAAGCATATAAAGTGAACGAAAAAAAAAATATTCGTTTAAGTTCCTAGCATCACACATATATCAATTTCAGTATATATTCTGCCAAAACAAACATGTTTCTTGCCACTGAAAAACTGTGTAAGAATATCTGAAAACATAGTATTAAACCAAATAGCAATGAAAATATTCATAAGTTCGGATAACTTTTAAGCAAATGATGAAAAATATACGAATGATTTTTTAATTCTTAATTTTTTTCATCGAAACATTCATTTTCGTTTCTGAAACTTAATGAGTCCGGTTTCTACACTGGATGATTTGCAACAGTTTTTAAAAACCGTTATTTATTTCTAATAACTGGTTCGTTTTTCTTTTTAAACATAACCGAATCGATGATGCCGACATGGAAGATTCAATGACGTTGCTGGATTAAATGGTGCCAGGGACATAGTATTCTTCTCGGGCTATTTGGTTTCACAAATTGGCTTCAAGTTCCCTGTCCAAAATAAGCAAAAATATATCGTATTTGTGATTCTCTTTTCCTTCCCACCCCCCACCCCTTCCCGAAAAAAAATATCCATATTTTATTCAACTACTCAAAACTGGCAGGTATATTCTCAAATAATTGTCAATCAAGAAATATCTCTTATTATCAATGGTTAATTTGGTATTTTTCTGGTAATTTAGCTTTTATAATAAGAGTTTAAATTGTTTTTTTTAGTAAAATACATTCTTTTTTTATTAATGAGTAAATCTTTTTTATTGTAGTTGTCTTATATTGCTTAAAACCTCAGTAGTTAATGTGGCACGTTTTAAAAATTTAATTTCTTAATATATTTAAAATTGCTTAATATATTTTAAAATGAAATTTATTTTCAAATGAAACCTAAACTCAAATAATAAATATGTTTAAGTAATTTTTTTTGTAAAATATTCTTTTTTACATTGTATTTATCCAACTGTTATTACGATTTTTTATTAATTTGAAAAAAAAAATCCTTAAATATCATTTATTTTTCTTATTCTATACCATACATTAAGTAGGAAATTGAAATTAAAAAATATATATCTTGAGCTTTTTACCTATTTTGGACATACACATTTGGAATAATATTTTAGAATATGCAAAAATGTGTATGAAAATACACATGTAAATAAAAAAAATCGCAAAAATGCAAACTAAATTTTAGGTGGAATTCTTAGTGTTTATTTACCTCACGTACGAAACTTCAATTCTATATGTATACAATACTTCCTTTTTTAATATAATGTCAGGTATTATTTGGGATAGAAAAACTGTTTCGTTTGATTTACAAGTATAATTAGAGAACTCTTGTGAATACTTATGTTACATGAATTGTAATATGTAACATAAAGTCTACTTCCACATATTAAGATTTACTCAAAGATTTTTGTGATTTAATAAACAACAATAATTTATCATGTCTATGTAAATATAACAGAGAAGCAAGTACACTATAACACTATATAGTAACTCAGAAGCGGATTCAATTGCATTTCGTAAGCTTATTTTACTATTATAAAATTATTTATCTCTATGAATATATCGAATATGAAAAATATGCAAAAAGTAACTAACTTGTATTTATTGAATTTACTATTGCATAATTATTACTTAACATTATATTGTAGATTTTTAAAAATCATTTTAATTAATTAACTCTTTTAAGTGTCCGAAGAAAAATTTCTTTACGAAATCTTATTCAAATACTAGCCGCTTTTGGCGACCACCTAGTTTACCAATACTAATGCTTACTGCAACGTTCAATTGATAACGTAACTTTTTCTCATAAAAGGTTTTCCAACAAATTTTGGAAAACCTATTTTGGTTTTTCAGCTTCAAATTTTGATAGCCACATTATTCACTTATACTATTATGTAGGCCTTAAGCAGTTCTGTTTGATGTATTACGCGTCTCTCTCTAGTTTTCTATAATGCAAGTAAAATTCCATTTTATATAAGTGTAAATAATGGAATTACAATTAATATAAAGGCATATTTTAGTGAATCCCAGCATGTAGAAATTTAATCTTTAGATAAAACCATTGGTATCACTAAAATGATAATTTTCTGATCTTCAATATGATGTAACAATCAGTTTTGTGTTGTAATATTTTTGGAAGTTATAAAGAAAAGAACGCCAAAATTTCACTTAATTTTTAATTAACTAAAATTCTAGTTAAAAGTTCGAAAAAATTGTTCCGAAGTGTACATTCCAGCCTTCAAATATACACGTGCCAAATTTGATTGCTGTAGGTAGTACTGTCTGTACTGTAGAGCTTCAATAAGCGGACATAAATTGAGTTTTATTATAAGTATAGATATAGAATAGAGAATTATTTCTTTATCCATTTCTATAAAAAGTATTATGTTCATAAAAATTGAGTGAAATTTCAAACTGAATATGAAGTATTTTTTAAAAAAGAATTTATTATTATTATTATTATGAATGAGAACGCTATAATTACACATCGTGTTTTACTTTTTGAATATTTTTGTTTAATTAGTAAAAAAATCAAATTCTTTTCATAATACCTCATATTCATTTTGAAAGGATTCTTAATATTTGAGAGCAGTGCATAATTTGCTCGTTCAAAATATATATAATTTTCTCGTACATTGTTACAACTTGTGAAAATGATACAGTTTTTTTTCTTTCAAACTTTGAGTGAAAAATATACGAGGACGCTCATTTTTTTCATTTTTTCCATTCAATCATTTGTCAAATATTTTTTATGATAATATAAAGGCTTTTAAAAACATTTGACCCGCCAGGATTAATGGATACCAAAAATTTCAATTAAATATTTTATGTGACTTAATCTTGTTAAATTTCTTTTCAAAATTTTTGCTTACCTTCTAATTTTGATAGATATATAATTAATATAATTTTAGAAGCTTTACTTTTTTTTTATTTATTGTGCTACACATTTCTTTCTTTTTCTGTGTATATCTTTATGAAATCAGACATATAATAGAGAGTGAAGGGCGGGAAGCCCAGATAACGAGGAAGGATATATATATATATATATATATATATATATATATATATATATATATA
>JAOUZG010004552.1:3004371-3019829 GCA_026289955.1 Argiope argentata | reverse complement strand
GTGTGTGTGTGTGTGTGTGTGTGTGTGTGTGTGTGTGTGTGTGTGTGAAGTATATTCGAAGTATATATAACTTCGTAAACGGGAAAATAAAAGTTTTTATTCTTTTGCTTCGTAAAATAAAAGTTTGGAATAGAAATATTTTATAATTATGGATACCCTCGAGATATTGATGAATTCCTAAGATTCAAACCCTCAAAACCAAAAACGTATTTTTATATGTTTTTGGCTGAAAGACTTAGAAATATGAAATTTGGTTAATCATATTTACCTTAAATTTGTGGATGTCTGGCCTATCTTAATATAAATGCATAAATAGGAAGTTTTTCTATCTGTCTGACTGAAACAATTTAGTTTTTGCATCTTAAGCATTCCGTGTGGTTTCTACTTTGGATTACTTTGCAAACCAAGCGAGAAAAAAAAGATATCAAGTTCAAAACAGTATGTAATGAGAAGCTGCAAAAAGTAGTTACGTTCTTCATTTGAAATGTGAATTCAGTAAATTTCCGTTAAGTTTTATTTAATTTGAATTAGCCATGCAGCATGTCAGTTGCGAATTAAATTCATTTTTAAGCAATCATTTTATTATTGAAATCGGTATAAGCAGGGACTTTCTCATTTCAACTTCTTTGCATTTCTTAACAGAGAGCGCCTTCTTTTATGTTTTACAGCATTATTAAGCTGTTTATTTAAGAGGAGTATTTTATATCTTCTCCATTTGATTGATTAGTATCAAAATTGGATGCATGTATGCAATTTTAAACACAAAAATCGCATCCTGAATTTCATCTATACACCTTACTTGGTTTTGGTTTATCAGATTCGCAGATAATAATATATACGATTCCAAAAAGCAGTTTTTCCGAACTCAGGATCAGCTAAAATAAGAAAATTCATCTAAATATTAAAATTGAAATTTTTGATGATTTTAATGTGTTTTTTCTCTCTCCATAACTTAAGAAAAACGAGAAATTAAATTAAATAGATATAAATATTCAGTTTCGCCTAAATCTGCTAATAATACTTGTAACAATTTGGCTGATTTTGTCTAAAAAGTTTTTCAATTGAAAGGCGTCAGATATAATGGAAGCCTAAATAATATTAGAAATTAAATTATTTTTACTTAATTTATTTTTTTACCCTATTTTTTTTTGTGAATTTTATTTGTTTATTTTATTTCCCCCCTTTTTCCGCGTGAATGAGATAATGTTTTTTTAATAATAAAGTTCATAAATTGATAATATATCAATAAAAATTAATTTTTTATTATATGAATTGCTAATTTGATTCGAAACTAAATAATTCTATTAATAATATATCTGATAAGATAAATATCGTTTTGATTTTTCAAAATATATTTTTGCACTTTTATAATTTTACTGTCTATTTTTTTTTAGGTATCTTTTAGATATTTTTATTTTGAAAGATTTCCTGAGAAAATTTCTTTTTCAAAAAACTCTTTAATTGGGATTTTACTCACGTAATAAGCATTAAGTGAGATTTTAAGATTATATACAAGAGAAATTAATATGTGATAGACTCCAAAACGTATGACTGTTCGTATGTCAGAAGCTACGCCCGATTGTACTTGACTTTTATAAGAAAATATTATAATCCTTCTCATTAATAATTTCGATAGTATTTTAAGCTTATTTAAACACATTTTTCTGTACTATAGTAATTGTATTTCTATGTTGTGTTTTTCAATATATTAATAAAAGTGCTTGAAATATAAGATTCCAAATTCTGCCTTAGGATAAAAGAGTTTTCAATAAGATAAACTGATTAATAATTTGAAT
This sequence comes from Argiope argentata, assembly GCA_026289955.1. Classification (NCBI taxonomy): domain Eukaryota; kingdom Metazoa; phylum Arthropoda; class Arachnida; order Araneae; family Araneidae; genus Argiope; species Argiope argentata. The sequence continues at coordinate 3,018,033 of JAOUZG010004552.1, read as the reverse complement.
AAGGCCCTCTTTTAAGAAATTATTTAATGTTTCATATCTTAATTTCTCAAGTATAATTAAAATTAGTAATAATTTAATTAATTTTTTTTTTAAAAACCATAATTCGCTCTACTATAGACTTCGTGATCTTTTCTGAATTTAATTTTCTATTTTCAAATTCATTCTAAGCTTGAAATTAATATTAAACTAAATAAATAACTCTAAAATATAATTTAATTCTCTTTATTTAAATTTATTAAATTAATTTGAGATTGTAAAATCTCGTATAGATAATAGAACCAATATATCTTTGGTTGTCTTTCATACTTTGATCAAGGAAAAAAATGAATGGTTGCAAGAACTGACGCAAGAACAGAAGTTATTATAAACTGCTTTTATGACTAATACGGTTTTATGACTTTAAGTCGTAATAATCGTTTATTTCTTAAATAAGTCCTTCTTACGCTACAGAATCAGCTCAAAACATAAAAATATAAACATATTAAATGTTTTTAGGATATTTTAAATTAATTAAATAGTTGCATTTGATTTCATTTTGAAGTAAAAAAATATTTCATTAAAAACAATAATTGTTTATGATAAAATATCTTTAATTTTAGAAAAGAAAATTTCATTAAAATAACATTAGTAAAGCGCTGTCGCTTTTAAAAGTTATATATTTTCAAAAAATCTTGAAATTTCTGAATTTTGCTTTTTTATGTTACATATGTTTATTAGTTATGTCTATCACGTGCGCAATTAAAATGTGTATAAATATGTATGACAATGTTTTTACATTAATACAGTAAATACTTGATCCTTCAAATATAATGACCCTTAAAATAACAGATGATTGAACTATAAAAAAATTGTAAAACTATTTTCTAAAAAGGAAAGATTTTGCATATAAATATTTCAAAATTTGAATTAAGTTAAAACAGCTTAACACGAAAAATAAGAATTTGAAAATGAAATAATAAAGTTAATATGGTGTGTGTTGCCAATTTTTTCGTTACAATTATAATGATGAACACGCTAAGGAACAGTTACATAATACAGTAACGATATTTATTTATATAGGGATTATTTATTATATAAGGATTAAAGTACCCCAAAGGCCATTCTGAATTAAAAATAGGAAACATAATTTAGTGGCATTAGAACTGTATCAAACCAAACATAGAAAGAAAGAAAAAAAAAGAAAAAAAAACTCTGTGTCAGTATTAGTTGTTCTATTTATTTTTTAAAGATTAAGGGACTAACATAAAATGACATGTATGAAATAAATCTTTCAGTCCAGATAATTTCAAAAAATTCCGCAGGCTAATATCTCTTTTGAAACAAATAAACATTCATAGAAAATGTTATAAAATTTTTATTCGTACTATTTGCGTACATTCTAAACATTTATAATAGTTAAGATATTTGTTAAAATAATTTAATAGCAGTATTTTTAAAGTATGGAAAATCTGAAATCAAATTCTTTTGAAACGCTGCTGTTATTTGGAAAAAATTTCTGTTAAAAACATTTTTTTTTTCAATTTATATTTCAGCTTTAGTGTATATTTTTGACTTTAGATGGCAGCACGAGACTTTTAAAATTTTTGCTTTTGTTACAAATATAATTTTTTCCAAAATTTAATTTAGTTATTTTTAATTAACAATCTTGATTATGCACTTTTCCGTAAGTTTTGTATTTTTCAGATACATTTCGAGATATCTGCGATGTAACTGTAATTTGTAACCAATACTAGATATAAAAATTCTTAAAATATATTGAAATTAAATAAACAGAAACTCATTAATAAACAGCATACATTGTAACATTTATCGAGTTTTTAAAAAATGCAGTTTGGAAAATTGTATCAAAAAAATCAATAAGATAATTTCGAAGATTGAGTTTTAATGTTAAGAGTACAAGATTATAGAAATAAGGTTTTAAAAGTTCAAAGTTAAAATAAGTTTCGTAAGTGAAAAAGAATACACGTACGAACAAGTTACATAAATCTTTCGATTATTTACAAAAAAATTAATTAAGAAGTAATCCTACTAAAATAATTATTCGAACTTTTTCATCTTTTTAAATAAAAAATAAAAAAGATTTTAAGTCGAGGGAGAAAATTGTCTAGATCGTTTTTTACTTTGATTATAATTCTATTTTATTCAGCATAGATTGATTCCAAACTCTTTTTTTTACATAAAATATAATAATATCCTTCAATTTCGAAGAAAATTCAGATAGAATTTTTTTTTAAATATTACATTCAATTAAAAAAATTTCGGATTTGGGAAAATATTGTATTTTTATCTTCCAGCACTTTTATCAACTGATCTTATGTCTAACTTTTATTGTATTTTGATCTATCTTGATTATTGATTTGTGATTTATCTTGATTATTATTTATGATTTTTATGATATTTATGATATTTATTTTTATATGATATCTTCATTATTATTTATGATTTTATTCTTGATATTTATGATTTATTTTCATTATTGATTTATGCTTTATATTTCTATTGATTTTTTATTTGATCTATTATATCTATATTTATTTTGATAACGTTTATTATTTTTTTAGTGACAGAAACCAATTTCTAAACCAGATTTTTACAATCATCCAGCTTTAAAATTGAAATACAAACATTTTCATCTCTAGAATTGTCTACACTACATTTTAAAACAATTTCTGATATTAGTTCCACTTATTTTGTTATTTCAGCCAATATTTAAATAACAATCACCAACAATATTCAGATTTGGGTCAATCCAATAGAGTATTTTTATATAAAATAATCCATTGAAACAAATTTTTATATTCCCCAATTTTGGATTCTTTTCAGATTTTATTTATAGCTTAATCTTTGGTTGGGGCTGCCGTGGTTGTGACATCTGTGGAGTTGTTACTTGTTGATGATTCTACTGCTGTTTCCACTTTACGTGATTCCCCAACATGCTCTGGATTATCATCTATTAAATTGTTTCCCGCCACTTCGTTTAATCGTTCGTTAGAGGCAGCAGATTCAAAGTCGATGGTTTTTTGGACCACATTGGCACCCTCTGTACTTTCCTCAGTAATTGCATACGCTTGAGTGTATAGTGGCTCATCTTCAACAACAAGATCTTGGTGATCTTGTAGAGAATCCTCCCAACTAGAGGCCTGTTCATGATGGGCAGTTTCGTCTGGCACCTGTTGATGACCGTTACTGAAGGTAAGGTATGGGGCTTCACCGGTGAACCTGAGGCTAGGGATAGCTACTCCGTAGATCCTGGTGTTGTCGATTCCGAAGTATCCGTTGTGTCGATGGGTGTAGAGTCCTGGCTCGTTGCTGACGACGTCCGCGCGGTATCCGTTGTGGTCGGCGACGTAGTTGACGATCCGGACGCGTCCATCGGCGACTCTGAGGCCGTAGGAGCCGATTTTGTTGCCGTATTGGTCGCCGGTTTCTCGACGGAAAGAACCTCCCGAAGTGTGGTCTTCGTTGTAGCCGAACGCGTACTGGCCGAGCGTCTGAAAGGAATGATTTGATTTACATAAAATATAGCACCAATAATTCATTACAAAAAGAAATTCAAAAGAATTATCTTTTTGCTGTTGAATATATCATCATTAATAACTAAAAGAACCCGCTGCAAAGTCCCAAGAAACTATTAAGGTGAAGGAAAGGTTATCACAGATTGAGTGTTACGACCCCTCTCCCCTCCCTTGGTCTACGGAAAGCTCAGATTGATCGGAGCACCACAATAGCAACAATGGTGAGTTCAATCCCAAGAGCTATCATTGGCCAAGGTACAATCCTTACCGTGGGAATTACGTCCCGTCATTGATGGGAGGTAGCCAACCCTCACCTCTTATATTCCCACCAAGGTTTTTAGAGCCAATTAATATGTTGGAAGTCTCTATATCCTCATTTTTAAGGTGCTCCCTATCGGATAGAAGGAAAGATAAGTCATACCAGACCCTCTGACCCGTCACGAAAGCACACGGATTTAAACCATAAAGATTGAATTACTGGACCACCGCAACAGTAAAATGGCGGTAACCGTTGTTGAGTCCTGAAGTTTATCACCGGTCAAGGTACAGCCCTTCCCATAAGAAGTAAGTCCAATCATCAATAGAAGGAGCGAAGGTTTAGAAAGAAAGATAAGTAAGGAAAGGTAGAATTGGATTTCTTGCATCCTGATTACGTTTTAATAGTTTATATTAGAATGAGTGAGCAGTAAAAACAGTCTTCAACCTATCTCATGTCAGAATAAATCCCCATCCAGCTTGCCAATAGGATATAAGACTGTAATAAGTATTCTTTTTTTATTTACTTTTATTACGTATAAGGATTCGCTCCAGGACTAAGCAACTGCCTAAGGTTGTTGGCCTGCGAAGGCCCATCTGCTGGTTGATTTAAAAAATTTAATTTGATTCTCATTAAATAAATAAATATCTATAAAGTACATTTTAATTAAAATTGAAAATATTTGGTTAGTAGTCAACACTTTACTAAGCGTAATCGGTCAGATTCCGATAAATTTGATTTCACTTAATCTGTCAATTATATTAGTGTATATAGGATGAAAGTGAGTAAAAATTTTAACAATAAACATGGTGATTTACATCAGAATTTTTTTAAAACATTCACGTTTTATCTTAAAAATCACGATAATAATCGCAAAGATTTAATTTTAGAAACAATATTTTGTCCATTTCCCGGTCTTTTCAAAAAATGTAGTTAAGCACTCGTTTATTACTGTCAATGACAAACTTCTGTTTTTACATTCCAGGGAATTAATTATCAACTAATAACTAATTAAATTAATTCTAGATTCATATCTATGTCGGTGCATGATGAGTTTCAGAAACAATAGATCTGAAAAATGCAAAGCAGAAAATAAAATATAAAAATTCTATTATTTAATTCATTAAAAAAGACATTTTATACCTTAATTTTCTAGTAGAGACATATCATTAATTAGTCATTTTTCTTAGATCCGTACTATCGATACTCAGTGAGAATTTATTTTGCCATTTTATTAGGAGCGATATTTTAATTCTAATCATTCTATATACATATACGAGCAGCTAACTCGTGATTATGGTATTCGAAAATAGTCACTGTGAATATTTTTCTTATATCCGTCCCACCGAAATCCAGTTAGATTTTCTTTTTCCATATTATGAAGAGCTATATTTTAATTGTAACCATTCCACATACATATACGAACAACTAACTCGTGATTATGATACTCGAAAATAACCATTTTGAATATTTTTCTTAGAACCGTACCAGTGAGATTTTCCAGTGAGTGATTATGATACCAGCGTGATTATGATACTCGAAAATAATCATTTTGTCATCAAAAGCACTGAAAAATCATTTTAATTTAATACATATTGTTCAATACGTTGCGTTTCTTGTAATAATTTACGTTATAAATAAAAAAACAAATGTTTATAGATACTTCTCAATATAATAAGAATTTTATGCTTCATATTATTAATTTCTAAAATTATTCCGTAAATTTCTGAGATTTCTTATGAAATTTATTTTTGAGAAATAAATACAAATACGTCTTTTTCTGCTGAATAAAACACATATGCTTACGTTTTCGCTTTTGTACTGATCGCTGAAACCTTTCTCGGGTATTTGGATTGTCTGCGAGTTGACATTATTCCACAGGAAAATGCATGCGATAATGGACTTCCAAAATATCTGTTGAAGGAAAAAAAATTTAGTTTGTTCAATTTATATGGAAAATAAAAGATAGTAATAACAGTTATAGGAAGTAATTAATTTCCTTGATTCAAAAATTAATATATTTAAATAAAAAACCGGTACTTATGTATTAGACCGTCGACGCCAATGGTCGCCAACGTATTAGTAACTCATTGGCGACGGATTCAAATTTGGCGATAAACCGTCGATGCCAACGAAACCAACAAAATGGCGGTCGGCAGTTAAGGTTTAAACATTTTTTTTAAAAAAAAATAATGGCCTTTTGGCCATAATTGGTGGTTTAGCAACTCATTGGCGACGTCTTTATATTTGACGATAAAGAATGACGGTATAATACGTAAGTACCAAAAAACATATATAATTAAGTAAAATGAAAGCTTTAAAACTGTGCATTTTTATTGCAATCGTTGTCGGTTGTTTTGTTTTTTTTCAATTCATAATTAGATTTAGTTTATCAGTTTGAAGTCAATTTCAAAATACACATTTTTAAATATAGATGTTTATGCAAATAATCATGGAAAAGTTCCAAAGCTGATTTTTTTTCGTATTATAATTTTATTTCAAGTTATCTGCTGCCTATAAATATTCTATTCAACTAAAATTGTACAAAATGATACTTATTTCGTGATTACTTAAATGTAGCTTATTAAAAACTCAAGAAAAAATATATTTTCCTCATATCAAGCTTTGAATGAATATATCAAATGTTTTACGATGATTATACTTTAATTTCTCATCTTAATCTATTCTGAGCAGCTAATACCTATATTTGCACAAAATAACCTCTGATCAATACACATATTCCTTTCTGAAGAGGTATGTCCCATTAGCAACAATCATTTAGAGGGTTATTTCTAGTAAAGCTAAAGCCTACATACTGAAATAAGCTACTTCTCATTTACATATTCGTAGTGTTCCTCCATGATAAATTTACGAAGAGTGAAACTAGTCTCTTTTCTGCTCTATTCTGCGATTGTATCGGCAGCCATGTTTACCTTTTAGTCAAAGCATCGCATATAAATCGCTTCATTTCAGATGTTTTTTAACATGTTACAAAATCTTTAAAAGATGCTCAACTGGGATAAAGAATGAAACGAAAAGGTTCAAAGTTTTGCTCTTACTTTTGGCTTTTATATAAAGGAATGGGTAAATTGAGAAAGAACAATTGGAATTAAAAAAAAGAGAGTTCGTCATAAACTTTTGCTCATTAAATAATTTAGAATCAGTAATTTCATAATTACCGCTTTAACAATCATAGAAATTTTTGATGAAAAATAATAGAACATTGGTCTTTAAGATAAGAAACTTTGCTTAAGCGGAGGGTGCAATTTTATTATCAATTTCTCATCGAAATATACTTTATGAATTCGATACATTGAATAAAAAACCAAACTTGCCTTAACAAATTTTAAGGTAGTTATTTTAAAGTATTCTGTTCGAAAAAAAATTATAAATATTTATTATATATAAATATAACTAACTAACTATAATATAGATTAATAAGGGCTTTTGTGTTACATTAACCTCAAAAATGTTAAATCATTTACAGTAACAGACTATTGACATTTTAATATATTAATAATCAATCACTAATAAGAAAAGATTCACATGGTAATATCATATTGACAAACAGTTTGGATCAAGTAGATTAACTAGTTTTGAGAAGTTGAAGCACATAGTTAAGTAAAATTTTAAAAAAGAGTGACATAAATACAAAAATTATGGTGATATCATCAACACTCATAAATAAACATATGAAAAAATAATTCTGTATTGCAAAGTAAGTAAAAGTGCCAAGATGAATAGTGCCTGTATCTTTATACTGCAATTCATAAGTAGTACAATTTGCTGACTATCTACGGGCAAATAAAGTACTATAAAACACAACAACAACGATTTTCTGAAAAATGTGAGGTAAAATTGTCACAAAAGCACTATGATGATAATTTCGAATCCAAATGGAAAATTTCATCAAGTATTGTGTTAATAGAAGGTATCGTTTAAATTGAACGGGTGGGATTTTTTTGAAAATATTAGTATAAAACATTAAGTTCAAAATTGAATCACTGATAATTATTATGTTATTGTAAATTTTTTTGGGATTTAATAGTGTAAATAAAGTTGTAACAATTAAGGAAAATGGGGAGCTAAAATTAACATCCAGAGCACAATTCTTGTATTCTCTTTACTCTTTGCCTATAATTAAATAAAAGAAGAAAAATGACCGAAACATAGAGATTGTTTGCTATTATTTTACTGCTGGACGCAAAAATTAGGTACGACTATGCTGATTCATATATAGAGCGATTAAAGAAATGTAATAAAAAATCTATTTCGAAAATTTCAATCACTTATTCATGGTTTCTTATAATACAAGCATAAAATAAGTTTTAAAAATAATTCATTCACAAAGTTCCAAGATGAAATTGAAACGGTCAAAACAAAATCAAAATAAGGGGGGAAATTATCGTTATATTTTTCATTAGTACGTCAAAATAAAAGAAAAAAATGCTAGATGTGATTATAATCTTTCATAAACATAATAAATGCGAAAATGGAATTATATTTAAACATTTCGAATTCTTCTACAGGTTGTCATATAAAACATGTTTAAAATAATATTTTAAACTAATTATTGTATAAAACAAAAAGCTACAGATAAAAAAATCAAAGAATTAAAATAACGTTTGGGGGGGGGTTAAAAACTTCATGCAATACGTCTAAATGCTGCAATAAACAAACTGCAAGAAATGTTACGTCTAACTGCAAGTCTTACGTTTAACTGCATACGTCTAACCGCAAGAAACAAATAATCAGTCTTAAAAAGGAACAACTATCCATACAACAACTATTCCATACAACTATTATTAATTTCATATGCTTAATTTTAATTTGATTGAAGAAAAAAAAGCACTCCAATTTAAAAGGAATAAACCTTAATGCCAAGAAAAGAAATTATTTATAAAGCGACATAGAAATAATACAGAATATTAGAACATCGATTAATTATCGATGTTCGATCAAAAGAGTAATGACAACAAACCTCCATCTCTCCCGTCAAGGAACAGAATGTTTACTTTTTCCCAAAACCCCCCTCAAAATGTTTTTATAGTGGAAAGTGGATTATTCACTTGATTTGAATCCTTCAAGATGGCCTTCGAAAAATTTCCTGGATCTTCTTCAATTCCTTTTTGTTCCCATTGTTCGAGTGGTGCCCGAGGTATATTTGGTTGACGCAGGAGTTTCCAACTGCGAAGATTCAATACCAAATAACGGAGTTCGGGTAAAACGATACATCGAAGCATCTGCAATGGCGAATTGTTTACTTTTGAATAGCGGGAATTGGATTTTGGCAAGGGAATATTGTTTGCGATTCTGTGGTGTCCATTGTTTGGAACAGAATCAAATGGACTGAAAATTATTTGGGGTGTTTCTCTTTAAAAGAACAACTAAAAATAGTTTATCTTTCAATAAATGGCTTGTTCTAAAATAAAGGTCAAACAAAGAAAAACTTTTTTTCCCCTTCAAATATTTAAAAAAAAAAGATTATGTTTTTCTGTCGATTTTTAGCTTATATTTAGATAATGATATCACTAAACTTAATGGCCCAAAATGATTTTGCTTACAAGAATTATTATTCAGAAAAAAATAGTTACGTTGTTATTCAGATTGTTCGTTAAAAATATAATCATAAACAATGAGAATTGCAGGAAGAAAAATTACTATTCAGAACAAAATAGTTACGTTATTATTCAGATGCAATTATTATCGAACGTTATTATTCAGAACAAAATAGCAATTCTTTGTTGAAATCAATCAAATATTCAAAAAATCCAAAATCATCTTTTCTGTTAACAGTTGGCGTGTTTATGTTTGTAATAATTTCAATTTTTAAATTCTTAATTACTTTTGTTTTTTTAAATAATTATGTTCAAACCACTTGAATTCAAACTTTAACTTCTGAATTGGTGACATTCTGATTTTTTATTCTCCTCAGGGTCTGATTTTTGTTTTAATTAACAGCAAAAAGTAAAACAACACGATCATACAAAAAAACATATAGTTGCATGTATATGTTTGTAATAATTACTATTTTTAAATTCATAGTTTCATTTGTTTTTTTTTAATTAATCATTTCCTAACCACTTAAATTTAAAATTTAACTTCTGAATTGGTGGTATTCTTTCATACTCTCCTCAGGGTATGATTTTTTAATTTACTACTAAATGTAAAATAACAGTATTATACGGAAATCATGTAGTTATAATAAATGTTTTCACGCGTACTTATTTTTCCCTGTTATATTTTGTATGAGAATGTCCCTCCTTAATAAGGATTTAAGAAAAAAAATTTGAAACTGTTCGTTAAAAATATAATCATAAAAAATGAGAACTTTTCTAAGAAAGGACTAGCTAGCTGATGTAGATAGAGATTTAAGCCTAATCAGCGTCTCTTGTTTTGTAGTAGCGCCAACTGGAGCCAAGAGTACGACTTTTGCTACTCGCTCACCACATTCGATCGCACAGCCCCTTTTTAAAGGGGGGGGCACATTCACACACCTTACAGGTAGAACAGATGAAGAACAACCATGCCCTAACCGGGACTGCATCTCAAATATAAAGATTTATAAAATTTCTAATTTTATAGTTTACCAATTACCAAATTTTTTATGTTTGCAACATTTAATCTTTTTAATACTAAAAAAGTAGAAATACTTTTGGTCATTGATAAATTTGAAACGTGAATATTTATCAGAATCCTCTGGTCGATATTTTTTAAAAAAATATTTATACTTTCTCTTTGTATATACTTCACTACAAAAATGAAATGGCAAACATTTCTCAATGACCCAGTGGAAGTGGTCTCCCCCAAACATTCTCACGTGTTCTCTAATAAATATTTTATGCCAGAGAACGTTTTAATAGCCTTGTGTACCATAGTTATGCCGGCTTTCTAGCACAGACGTAGCGGGTCTTCCTCGTGCTCTGGGAGTGCCAGGTTTGAGTCCCGGTTCGGACATGGTTGTTCTTCTGTGTGCTATCTGCGAGATGTGTGACAGTGACCCCGTATAAAAAGGAACTGTGCAAGTAAATGTGTGTTGCTAAGTCGTACTCCTGGCCTTAGTTGGTGCTACTTTAGATACAAGAGACGCTCCTTTCGGCTTAAATCCGCTGCTGTATCAGCGGGGGCTTTACATAGGCTAGTGCCATAAGTAACAACTATAGCTATAAAATATTAACTTTTGGCTGGAATTAAGCATCGTTGTTAAATTTCTTGTATCGTCCTTGGCGAGTTATTTGGCGAATAATTCCTGACGCGGTTGATAAACTTTGTGTTTTAGAACATGTTTTTTTCAATTAATTGAAACAAACATTTGAAATATTACTGCACATGTATCCACAAAAGAATATATCAAATATGATGTATGTATGTTTGTTATATGTTTCTGAAAGTACAGACCGACAGACTGTCCATCCCTTTTCAGATTTGCCTCAGACTTTGATATTTGTCTGTACTACAGAAGTTTAATCTATGTACTGAATTTTATCTATATAGCTCTTGTCGTTAGGTAATCAACGTGTTAATTTATGTTCGACTTCTTGACATACGGATTTCTGAACGGAATCTAACAATTTGATGTAAGGATCAGATACTAAATGTCAACAGTTTAGCTCAAAGTGTTTATGAGTTCTTTTAGACTCATTTCAAAAAAAAAAATTGAATTTAGGTATGTCTGATATGTAAAGATTTTTCAAAACCTCGAATTTTTTATGTTTGCTACACTTTTTCCATACCACCTACACGAGAATGTAAAGAGTTCTAAAGTAAAAAGAGAGTAAATCTATTTATTATCACTTCAGAACATGATATTGTTTTGGGAAAGAGAATTTCTAACGTCAAAAAAAAATCCGTAGGCGAAAAATTGAAATTTAATTATCTGAGCGAGCATCTCAAAAAATCAGCTTTTAATAACGTGTTGCCATCACATTTACAAAAGATCTGATTTAAAACAATAAGTTAATGACTACAGCAAATAAAACCTAGAAAAATGTCATTTTGGGTGCGTGATTATATAAAATGAAATAAATAGGAAATGCGATATTTTTTTTAAACAATCAATGCGAGACAAAGTTTTTTATGATCGTTTGCAATACCAAAGTGACTCATTCAATGAAACAATCAAAATGAATGAAATAATTTAACTTGCACGAGCACGTGGTGCTTCGCCTTTCTAGAAATAACGTTCTGTCATGATGCATTGAAATATGCATAGCAGATATCATTTTAATCTTTTATTGAAATTATTTTTATTAAAGTCAGCAGAGATCACTAGGTTACATAACAACAAGGTAAAATTAATTTTTGGCTCAGTTTTTATCCAGAAATGATTCTCGATTCTTTATTCATGGCCAAAGTGACAATCGCCCTCTAGACACTCTCTTCCAATTAGACAATTTCCTTGAATGAAACGGAAGCCGTTCAGTTATCATAAATTAACAAACAGTTGACACATCTTACATCGCATACCATCCACTAATTAGGCATCGATACATCAATGACACTGGGGCTGGCCGGGATTTTCTTCTTCCGCGTCTTCACGCCCCGCGGCTACTTGCAATCGAAATACCTCTTTATTCTACATTCATAACGGGATTTCGATTGCAACGGGCAGATCGGATGACGTGATCGCATCATTTTTCAATTCATCACGGAACAAAGAAAGAGACGACCTTCGCCTGCGAAAAAGGACACGCCCCTTAGGGGTTGTGGAAAAGGATGGAATTTTTTTAAAACTCAGATTGCTGGATGGAAAGATTTAATAATTATTTTAAGTATTCAGGAGATATTGGAGATTTTATATGCTATGCAAAATTGGTATTAACATTTCAAAAAAAGATTAATATGAAATCTGCTATGCATACTTCAATATATCATGTCGGAACATCATTTCTTGAACGACCAAGCACCACGTGCTCGTGCAAGTTAAATTATATTTTTATTCATTTTAATTGTTTCATTGAATGAGTCACTTTGGTATTGCAAACGATCCAAAAAAAACTTTGTCTCGCATTGATTGTGTAAAAAAATATAACATTTCCTGTTTATTTCATTTCATATAATCGCTTGCACAAAATGACATTTATTTAGATTTTATTTTCTGTAGTCATTAACTTATTTTTCTTAAATCAGAGATTTTGTAAATTCCATGGCAACGCGTTATTAAAAGCTGATTTTTTTTAGATGCTCGTGCAGATAATAAAATTTTTATTTTTTGCCTTCAGATTTTTGTTGACGCCAAAACCCTCATTCCTAAAACAAGATCATGTTCTGACATGATAATAAAAAATGTGATAGAGATAAGAAGAAAGCTTTTTTTCCAAGATTGGAAAAAGTAACTTAAAAAGCAAGGGCGAATTATATTTTTATTCATTTTAATGGTTTCATTGAGTGAGTCACTTTGGTATAGCAAATGATCCAAAAAACTTTGTCTCGCATTGATTGTTTTAAAAAAATATCACGTATCCTGTTTATTTCACTTCATATAATCGTGCGCTCAAAATGACATTTTTTCTACGTTTTATTGGCTGTAGTCCTTAACTTATTTTTTTAAAAATCAGAGCTTTTGTAATTGTGATGGCAGCGCGTTGTTAAAAGCTGATTTTTTTAGACAGATAATAAAATTTCAATTTTTTGCCTACAGATTTTTGTTGATGCAAGAAAACCTCATTCCCAAAACATTATCATGTTCTGACATGATTATAAAAAATGTGACTGAGCTTTAGAAGTAAGCTTTTTTTCCAAACATACAGTTAAAAAGTAACTTAAAAAACAAGAGCAGAGCTTTTAAAATTACTTTGTTCTTATTAAAGTGTAAAATAATTCTAATTAATATTCTACAAAAAACAAACTAAAAACTATCATTTTATGATGTAAATTAAATGAGTTTTTTTT
>JAOUZG010004552.1:2979311-3004361 GCA_026289955.1 Argiope argentata | reverse complement strand
GATTTTTTTCATCGTTGTAAGTTAAAAAAGGAATTATGTTTAATATCTGCTGAACGAATGAATAATTTAAATTGCAAGACCGTACGTTTTAAAAGATAGATGAAAGGGATTTTTATATTTTTAATAGTACTCTGATTTTAAGCCGTTGTTATGCTTTACAGCCCCTAACATCATAATATGCATAGAATGACAATTTGTATCGTTATAAATCACTTGTGATCTTTCAGAAAATTCGGTTTTTTATACGTATTATACCGTCTTCGCCAACGATCGCCAATGGTTTAGTAACTCATTGGCGACGGATTTAAATTTGGCGATAAAGAACAAAGGATTACACCATTGCCGGATTGCCATAATTGGCGGGATAGAAAGTCATTGGCGATGACTTCAAATTTGGCGATAAAGTTGGACGGTATAATACGTAAGTACCTTTATATTTAGTAGAACTAGAAAAGAAGATCATGGCTCAATTTTGTCCAAAAGAGTCCATTAATTTCTACTAATAATAAAGAAGAAATTAATTCATCCAAGATGATGAAAATAACAAGGCTTTAATGTCTAATCAATTGACCCAACAGTGGACATGAAATTATATGCAAGTGATTTATGTGAAAAGAAATATAACCAAAATGCCCAGCTAGTCAAATGTCGACAAAAACGATAATACATTTAAAATTATCAATATGATCAGACTTTACCAATTAAAAAAACCCGATAATTGTCTTTGGGCTGAAATTATTGAAGTTCCATAAATTTCATCTCAAAATTCAACTATTAATAAACAGTTATACACATATACATGATAAACATTGATCACTTAAGGCGAGCAGAAACCTTTAAAATTATTTTTTATACTTTTCATCTTAGCAATTTGAAATTTTACAGACATTATAAGTAATACTAGAGGAGATGACGCACAAAATTTTAAGGGATTATATTAATTTATTCATGAGTTAAGGTGGTTAATATAATATAATATTAGTTATAAATAACTTTAACGAAAAATGTTCCAGGCGCTCAAAATTTGTTCGAAAGCACTCCAATTTTCATTATTACTTTCTCTAACCCTTTTGAAACAAAATATGGGATTAATCTTGAAGTTCAAATATCAAAATTAACTTAAATTTAAGCTTTTTTTTAAAAAAATCAGTAGTTTTGAGCTATTATATTGGTTAATTTTGATATTTTTTACTCGAACTTCAAGACTAATCCCAACTTTTGTTTCAAAAGGGTTAGAGAAAGTAATAATAAAAAATTGGGGCGCTTTCGAACAAATTTGGAGCGCCAAAAACATTTTTCATTGACGCTATTAATTGCTTTTAGATATTATATTAACTCCCTAACTTATAAATAAATTAATATAATGCTTTAAAATTTTGTGTATCATCTCCTCTAGGAGTTACTCATAATGTATGAAAAATTTCAAATTGCTAAGGTAAAAAGTACAAAAAATCATTTTTAAGATCTCTGATCGCCTTAAGTTTATATCATAACAATTCTTATGCAATTGAAAATAATAATGGTTAAAAATATGCTTTTGTAAACAATAATTAACATCATTTATATCTACTTCATTCCTTACCGTAATAAGATTCAGATTAAAAATTAATATTAAGGGCGTATCCAGTAAAGAACAGTGTGCTATTAATTTTATCCACTGCGGAGAGGACTGCGTGTTGAAGGTTGACGTCCCCAATAGGGCAATTATGAAGTCAGAAGTTTGCGATGCAGTAAAAATTCACGTTTTGCCCATAATTCTATGTCCTTCATTCTCATAATTTTAAAAAGATTGATTTTACTAAATAATGGAGATGAATTTTCCAATCTATAAATTACAGTGATCATGGATAAATTTCAGATGTATTAATTTTAGATCGCATTCCATGGATTACTTATTGAATACTTTCTTTACTTTCCTGTGTAATCATGATAAAATTTTAAATCAAATAAAAAAATTACAAAATTCTATTTAGATCTATAGCTATTTATTTATTACATAGCAAAAATGTGTTCTATTTACTTAGATAAAATAAAATATAAATAAATATTAATTTGAAGATAAATTTATTACCTTAAATCTCAAAATTTAAAAATAATAGTTTTTGTTTTCTTGAATTTGATAATAGTGATCTTTTAATTGTCTTTTATTAAATTTCCTCTTGGGCATATAAATTATCAAAGTGCTTTTAAGATATAAATCCCTAAAAATAATTTTAGTAATTATTATCATTTCAGAACATGATGTTGTTTTTTGGATGAGGTTTTTGGCATCAACAAAAATCCGTAGGCGAAAAATAAAAATTTTACTGTCTGCACGAGCATTTCAAAAAATCAGATTTCAATAATGCGGTGCCATTGTATATTCAAAAGCTCTGGTTTTTTTTTAAAAAATATAAGTTAATGACTACAACCAATAAAACCCAGAAAAATGCCATTTTGAGCACGTGATTACATGAAATGAAATAAACAGGAAATGTGATATTTTTTAAAACAATAAATGAGAGATAAAGTTTTTTTTGGATCGCTTGCAATATTAAAATGACTTATTAAACGAAACAATTAAAATGGAAAAAATATAATTTAACTTGCGCAAGCACATGGTGCTTGGCCATTCAAGAAATGCTGTTTTGATATGATGCACTGAAATTTGCATAGTAGATATCATTTTGATGTTTTTTAGCTTTCAATTTTATTTTATACACTTTTATTAATTAATTAATATTTTTTGTTGTTCAATGATATGAATAACTGTAATTTATTTTGTATAAATCCCTAAAAATAAAAAATAGACCCAAAGTGTACAATAAAAACCAATGTGTATGTATGTGTATGCGTGCGTGACGCTTATGTTTAGAATTTTATTTCCCTAAATAGCTCATTTTCTGAATCTTTAATTTATAAAACCATAAAGATGGTTAAGCAAAAAAACAAATTCTAATAAAATATGGAGATGATCCCCTAAAACCTTATATAAACAAAGTATATAAATCTTTCAATAAAGAATTTTAATTAAATAATTGTATTTGAATGTTATTGTACTTTTCTTAGTATAAAAGGACATTTGATTTCTTCATTTTCACTTCTCGATTTCTATTACATCGTGAGATAGAAGGAAAGATGGTTTTAAAGGTAAGAATCTCTTAAGCTTATTTTTTTTTCATGCTATATTTCGACCGAAATATTTTATTTTAGATTCTTAAATAAATCTAAAAAGGATATTAAGTTAATAATATTTATTTCAAAATTTGATATTTATTTAACAAACATTTTTACCACTTTTCAGAAATAATGTACTAAATTTATACTACACTAATATTAAAGTACATTCTCATATGTAGTAAATTTATTCAATAAGTTTTTTATGCATAAGTAAATTATGATTGCTTTTTCTTTTCTGAGATTAATATTTGAATTGATTGTTGTTTTTATTCCTTTATTTTAATTAATGTATAAAACATGAAAGATACAAAATAGTTCAGAAAAGCACTGTGATCTTTTTTTCTGTAATAAGATTCCTATTTTAAAATATTAAGAAGTTGCAATTTCGAATTCATCAAATACTTACAGTTCATTAAACCAAAAAATATTTATCTATTTCATTCTTTAATAATCTTTTATTTAGCTGTCTTAAGTACGACAGCAAAAGCTTTCTTTTTTAAAGTGTCTAAAAATATCCACATTTAATTTTTCCTAAATACAAATCTATCAATTATTATATTATACTATTAAATTTGAAAAACGTTTGGTAATTCATACTCAAATATTTGTCACTTAATAAAAATGTTTTCAATGTTTTTAATCTTAATATAAAAATACAAGCAAATTATATCGATTTTTAAATTTATGAAAATACTAAAAAAATCTGTTTCTAAGTATTCATTAATTTAAATTGGATAATCCACAGACGAAATGGCACAAGTTATAAATTTTTTACTCACAACTCAATAATTTAATTCATTTTAATGAGGAACAAATTTACAAATATTGCGAAAAACGAAATATCTAAACACTACCAAAAAATTCTTGAGAACTTGAACTAATCAAATTTTCTTTATAAAAATTTAGAATAAAACACTAAAGAACTAAATAACTGTATGAAAATATCATAGTAAATTTGAAACCCCTTGTCCTAAGGAAAGGTGTGAATGCTAGTTGTTTCTAGCTTCATTTTTGATGTGCTATTTCGATAGCATGATGAACTGTGAATATGATTGTTTCCGATTCTTATGTTTAACGTGAAATTTTTAATTAAATCATATCAAATGTTTGATGCTTGTTGAAATGTATACATTATTATTATTTTTTGTTTCTGAAATTTTAATTTTTATTATTAGGCTATCGTTTTTCTACTTTTGGCGGCAACGTGCCAAGCCGTACCTGTATTATTAGCCTCTAATGCCTTACCAGAAGTTGGAGCTAGCACCCAATACAAAACTGAAGATGTGAGTATCAAGATTATTTGAAATCGTGAAATATATTTAATTGCCTTATATCCTATAAGTTTGAATTTTGTTAGTGAAGCCAATTCATTTGATATTATATAAACATAAGAAACATAATATTAATATTTATATTAATTATTTTAGTTTATAATAAATTTATTAGTAATGTTTCCGTGCGCTATTCAAATCTGGACTTTTGAATTGTAGTTAATGGGGTCAATTCATTTTATATTATCTAAACGTATGAAACTTAATATTAATTTTTTATTTTAATTATTTTAATAATAGTATAATAAAGAAACATATTTTTTATATTAATTATTTTAATTTTTATTAAATTTAACAGAAATATTTCCGGGCACTCTACAAATCTGTTGTACTTTTGAATTTGGGTTAGTGGAATCAATCCATGTGAAATCATATTAAACTTAATAAACTCATTATAAACATAATAGTTATAATAAACATAAGAAACATATTATTTTTCATATTAATTATTTAATTATTTTAATAAATTTAATATAAATATTTCCGGACACTCTATATGCCTGCACTTTTGAATGTTGGTTAATGGGGTGAACTCATGTGATAGTATACGAAAATGAGAAACGCAATTGCTTGTATTATTATACTCGGGTTGTCTGTGAAATCACGTGTTTTTTCATGTTAGAAAAAGTTGAATAAATTCCAAGAAATAAACTGGGTCATCGGATATAAAGAATTTCCCATGAGCATAAGTTATTTTTTTAATCCGGTTCTTTTCCGTTAGCCGGGCGCAAGAGAAAAAAGGATCAGAGAAATTTGACGGAATTCTGCATAACATTATTAGAATTCTACATTATTTGGTGACTTTTTGCTTGCGCCCGGCTAACGAAAAAGTACCTAAAATCGTATATGGTATTGTACTTTTTTGACTTTTTCACCGAATTAGAAAAGCAAAGATGTAACACAAGAAAATTATAAATGGTAAGGAATTCTTTAATATAAAAATGTTAATAAATTCTGAGGAAACCAAAATAATTTTTTGTAAATGGCGAGAGAGGTAAAATTAAAGACGGAGAAGTAAAAGCATAGTAAATCTCCATGTAATACGAATATCAAAGATAAACTTTACTAACTGCCTTTTTTAAAAGTAATTCACTTTTGTGCACTTTACTTTATTATTCTAATAATTATAACCAAGAATAGGGTGAAAATATCATTCTAAATCTCCCTAATGTAGATAAATGCTAAACTAAATTATTTTTTGCAATAAATATATAATGTATGTCCTCATAAACTACATGCAGCTGTTAAAATTAGATATAAACATAATAACGATGTTTTCTTTCAGTCTCAATTACTCCTGTAATTACAAGCAGGAATGCTCTCTAAAGACTTTCTTCCATATTCTATAATAATCTTATCATTCTAGAAAATGTTTTACATGGCATTGGCGTATAATAGTTACAAAGTGTTAACTATTGGCGAGAATTTGGCATTTTTACTGAATACCTTAGGGAGTTATTTGGCGTATATTCCTTGGCTTGCATTTATGGTATCCAAAAATGGAATTAGTATTTTAATCATTTTTTTCACAACCAAATGCCCAAAAATTCGACAGAAACCTGCAATCATAGTCACAAATTCCCATATCATATTTGATATATTTAAGGCATTGTATTTTTGGATTATGAATTCTACATTTTTTTGAATGCACAGATTGGCGAACAATCAACATGTAGCCAGATTTGGCTCAACATTTGGTAATTGTCTACGCTATAGATGCCAAATATGTGCTCCAGATTCTATCGGTCTAGTCTATCTAGCTCTTTTTGTTTGAAATTAAATCCTATTCGAGTATCCGTACAGACGGACTTCCACTGAACAGATTGTACTCAGAATTTGATAGAAATCTGCAAATTTGTTGCAAAGACTGTAAACCAAATTACAATCTTCTTACTTAAAGAGTCTTTAAATTGTTTTTGTCACAGATAGATAGACGGACATTTTCCAAAAATGTGTTTTTCGAATTTAGGAAGGGCTAAAACATAGAGATTCACCGAACAGTTCAGGTTCAAAACTTTTGAAGATAACTATACTTATTCTATACTCCATACAAATGTTGCGAATGAAGTCTCGATACGAACCTGCGACGCTAGAGCCGATAGCCGAGTAACATGACCACTACACCAAAGGTCGACTTCAGTATCGTAGATGTTATCTGGCTTATAAGGCTAACACTACAATACTCCCCCACCAGTGAGTCGGTCAAGAGACGAACGATTTTGAAAGCGCCAAGCGTTATGGCGAGCGTGTGAGTTCTTTGGTGCGTCGAGTGAGCGACGGCTTTGTTGGCTGGTAGATGGCGCCACGATAGATCAAAAAGTTACGATTGTCAAGATCACCAATGTCGCGAGTGAAGGTCACGATACGAACCTGCGACGCTAGAGCCGGTAGCCAAGTAACATGCCAACTACACCAAAAGTCGACTTCAGTATCGTAGATGTTATCTAGCTTATTAGGCTAGCGCCACACACAAAAAAAATCGAAAAATCATAAGAGAAAACATGATAACTACATAAATATTTTCACCGCATATAATCAAATTTAAGAATATCACTTTGTGAACATAATAGCCATCATTATCTAATATCTTTTGCATTTACAGAACCATGGTAACTATGCTTTTGGATATTCAGAAGACCACACCAGTGGGGGTAGTTTTAGGAAAGAAGCAGGCGATTCACTAGGCAATAAAGTCGGATCCTACGGTCTTCACGACGCAGACGGACGAGCTCGGGTGGTCAATTATGTTGCTGACGGAGCCGGATTCAGAGCCGATGTCCACACCAACGAACCTGGAGTTGACCCTACCCAAGACTCGGCCGATGTCACAGTCAACAAAGCACTTGTGGTGGCTGCTGCACCAGCAGTGGTTACCCATTCTAAAACTGTAGTAGCCCCTGCTAAAGCATTAGTCGCCCCTGCTCCTGCCATTGTTTCTCACAGTTATCTCCATCCTTCGGTTGCCCTCTTGCACCCTCCCCTGTATTCTATTCCTGCACCTTTTGCTGTAGGGTCTATCTTGGTTCATGGACATCGAGTCATCTTATAATTTAATCATGAACTTCAAGCGGTGAATATGATTTACAGAATGGTGCTATAATGATTATGGACTTGAATATGTAATACAATAATAATTGGTAAAATCTTGTAATCTCTGTATTACGATCTGTTTTATCTTAAAGAGTAACTGCTATTAGATACTGTTTCTAGTAAATATTCTTTTTATTCTGGTATTACGATCCCTTGCCTATTTTGATATTGTTTTGTAATATTACCTAAATTTTATTTGAAATCAAATAGCATATTATTAGCACAGAAATAACAGTTTATAGTTATAAAAAATAATAAGCATATTAAATGGTATTTTTACAGACTTATATATTTTTTTAACATAAAGATTGAGATCATAATTGAATTTCTTTTTTTTAACAATATTTGTATTCTTGTTTATAAATATTGACTTATGATAAATAATTCCTAAGTTATATTTGCTCAAAAATGGAATTCAAAATCCTTTTTATGCCTAATAAATGTACTACTTTGAATACGTTCGCTTGATTTTAATGAATTAAAAATACAATTTTTTTCAAAGATCTACCATATATTTGATTCGGAGCTACAAACTTTCCAATAATCAATATGTCATTATAAATAATAATGGTCTTACCAGAAAAATATTGAGTAAATATTTTTTTTGATGTTGTATAAACGAGATTTTCCCAATTGTATAGCACAATATTCACATTTATGAATTAATATCTGTAAAATAAATATAATACTCTTAAATCTTTGGAAGAAGAATATGAGATAGTTAGTTACATCAAGATATTTCTAATGTTATTATTTTTTTATTTGGTTTAAGTGGATGTTTTATAAGCTTTTTTAAGGTGTTGGTATGTAAACAAATTTCTTAACTGATGGCATATCTATAATATTTTTTATTTTTTCCAATGGAGTGGTGTAATAGTTACTTTATAATTTAATATTGTTTGTGTGCCAGAGCTTTCTGATATATACATATGTATATATTATTTTGTTGCTATGCAAGGTGCCTTTGTCAAATTGCAAACTAATAAAATTGTGAAGCAGACACATATTTCTTGTCTTAATTTTTTAAACAACATGATGGTATCATTTGAATGTTTTAACTTATAAGAAACAAAAGCTGCATCTCACAGTTTCCCTAAAGATTCACTTGTTTAACAAATATTCTACAAAAATTTTACAAATCTTACTAATAGAATAAAATAAAAGATATAAAGCGTAAATTGTATTTTTACTATTTAGGACTTTCTAATTTTGCTATTTAAAATTGGAAATATATCCCAGATATATTGACATTCAGTATGAGGTTAATTCAATAAACTCTCAAATCATTTGGTTATTTTTTCCAATTTATTTTATGTTTTAACTTTTAAACAAATTATAAATTATTTAAATAAAATAATAATAATCGTCATGAAATTTTTTTAAAGATGATACCAATTTCTAAGTTGAAATTTTGTAGCAGGTTAATTTGTTATTTCTTTTATAGCAGCGATAACACACACACACACACACACACACACACACACACACACACACACACATGTATTTAATATCTTTACTAAGCGCTTATGTATAAACTTAAGAACTAAAATAATGAAAATGTATTAAAATATTTTTAAAAGTTTGCTTAGAAATTAAATCGATGTCAATAAAGCGCTAATTTTTTTTATTTAATGAAGCATAAAACTGAGATTTTTTTCTATACTCATAGAACTTGTAAATTAAACTTAACAATGTTAACAATATTTATTAGCTTTTAGTTAAAAATCTAATTTGAATTATGAGAAATCTTTTAGAGTAAAAATTTTAAGAAAGAGAGCATCTATAACTAAAAAGCAACTACATTCCAGATCGAATAAACCCAAGCACAGGCATTTCGTCTTGAAAATTATTTCCAACAATTTTTGTGTGATGTTACAGAGATAGTTATAGTATTAAAATCAATCGAACAATTTTATATCAAATTCAATCGATCATGTATTCATGATAACAATCTTATTCCAGAAATTTGGAGAACAGTCATCACTGACAACGATTACTTAGCAAATTTGTGACAAAACTCGCTATCATCTTCATCTTCGATTTCACGTTATCTAGAACTGCCCACGAAGTTATAACTCAGGCTCAGCTCAGCAGATTAACCCAAATGAAATGACTCCAAAGGAAACGAAAGTGAACCACCAGAAGAAAAAAATCAACGAAATCGTCTCGTGATGTAACAATCCAGTCACCCCCTCTTGGCGGAAGAATATCATCCTATAATCCGAAGATTTAGTCAAAAAGAACCGGGTGCTTAGCTTGAATGAGGGAAATCAGATTAAAAATTAATTCCTTTCTTGTAATTCTGATGAGTTACTAGCTCAATTCGAGAACTGGTTTCATATTCTGAAACAGTTTCGGCCCCTCTGCTCTGAGAAAGTATAAAACCCGAGTACCGACGTTGGGCTGGTACAATCATTTGGTACTTCGAATCAAAAACATACCATCCTCTTCTTCCTTAGCTGTCTAATTATGAAGGTAAGCATGGTTGCAGTTAGCAGCCTCAATGTCTTTTTTTTATATTTAAAGGCTCGTTATTTTTTAATGTGTAATTTAAAGAGTTTCAGAAATGGTAAATAGATCAGTTGATTTAGTATGCGATTCATAAGAGCACTGTTTTCTGTTCTAGGAATAATGCAATCATACATTAATTATTGTTCGAAAAAATCTTCTTGAATCAATTTACAAAAGAATTATTTTCAGTACTTTTTTTAAAAAAGGGCTTCACTTACTTTTTGAAATGGCTTTAATTTTCTCATTAAAAATTTATGCAATGGTTGATAGAACAGTTCATTTAGTCTGTGATTCATGTGATTGTTCTCTGTTCTAGGAATTCAGGTGATTGTTCTCTGTTCTAGGAATAATGCAATCATATATTAATTATTGTTCGAAAAAAAACTTCTTGAATCAATTTACAAAATAATTATTTTCAGTACTTTTAAAAAAAATTGTTTCGCTTACTTTTTGAAATGGCTTTAATTTTCTCATTAAAAATTTATGCAATGGTTGATAGAACAGTTCATTTAGTCTGTGATTCATAAGAGTACTATTCTAGGAACAATGTATTCATACATTAATTATTGTTCGAAAAAAAACTTCTTGAATCAATTTACAAAATAATTATTTTCAGTGTTTTTTTTAAAAAAATGGTTTCGCTTACTTTTTGAAATGGCTTTAATTTTCTCATTAAAATGTTATGAAATGGTTAATAGAACAGTTGATTTAGTATGTGATTCATAAGCGTACTGTTCTTTGTTCTAGGAATAATATAATTATGTTATGTTATGTTTTTTAATTCTAAAAAAGAATTTTGTAATATCTGAAATAAATATTAACGTACTTACGAAACTAAGAAATATTCCAGATAATTCAGTGATAGATATTCAATCGATCATTGAAAGGAGTTTTAGACCGATGTGTTTAAAAGCAGTTAGTTTTCTAATTCAACCGTAACAAATAAAAAAACTTGATACTTAGATTTTTAAATCTCTTGAACGAAACGGAATTTGTTTTTTTTTTTTATTAAGTAATAATGGAGTTAATGTTTTAAACACCAAACCCCTTTTGAGACAAACGACTTCATGGAAAATAAAAGCTATAATATTGAAAATAAGAATTAAGTTATTAAAATAATAGTTTTACACAATGCTTATAATTATTATATATTTTTTAAATGTAATAAAATTTGAAATTAGATTAAAATAACCTCCAAAATTTGGAACTAAATAATTTTTTTTCAATTAGAATACAAGTAGTATTTTTCACCTGAAAGTCTATTTTATTCTTTCTGTAAAACTCCAGAATTAGGTATAATGTAAAATTCAACTTATTTTTAATTATATTGTTTATAAAATTTAAAATTAAAATTCGTTTGGAAATGCACATAGCCAATATTTTATGTAATTTTTAGAATAAATAAATTCATGTTATTAATGTTTTATGTAATATATATGTTCTACAGTGTTTCAATTGTTTACGTTTATTCTTTTTTGCAGATAGTTGCTACCCTCCTCGTCCTCTTCGTCGCCTGCTGCCATGCCCAACTGCCACTCGACACTCCTCCTATGCTCACAACTCGACTTGGCGAAGACGGAACTTCCTCGATTACTCAGTACCACAGAGAAGACGTAAGTTTTGAACCGATGCCACCACCACTTTCTTAAAACCAATCTCCATTAGAATAAAATCGTACTGTTGCCAATATTCCTTTAAGTTTAAAACAGTAAAAAAAATTCTTAGTACTAATTTATTTACTAGAGTGCGAATAAAGAGTAAAAATATAACGGATGATAAATATATATTCAATAAACCAATTAGATAATATAAAAAGAAAATTTTTGAAAAATATTAACTTAAATGAGACTTACTTCGATGATACTCTTGGAAAGATTAAATTCGAATTTATATCTTTTTCTTAAAAAGATTCTGAGTTTTTAATACATTTATCCTTTAAAAATATTTATCCTTTTAAAAAATAAATTCATGCTTAACGTACTTTAGAATTTTTCTCCATAAAATGGTTTCAAATGATTTTGTTTAAGATGGTATTGGAAAAATCTATTAGGAGCTTGAATTATTCGCCCTCAGTTTAAATAATGATTCTTTCTATAGGTTGCGTGATTTAGAAATAAATAATCATGACTTCAGCATCTACTATATATTTTATTCAGCTCGCTAATTCTATAAAATCAGTACAGCAACTGCGAAGTTATTTCAAACAACTCACGAGACTAAAAAATTTAATTGTAACATTTACTACTTTAGGAAATAAAATGTATTTAATAATGTCAGAGGCATGCAAACAACATTCAGCCGATTTTTCTAAAACTGCTTGACGCGTGCAGTTATTTAGTGATAAAAATAATAATTGTTTTTGTCCTAACAAATCAAATGATACCTTCTTTGAAGAAATAGCTGTTAAACTGATTTTATTTTAAACGAATATATTTTCTAATAATGGATCAAATAGCTGTAATAAAAATATAATGATTCCAACTATAAAGGAAAAATCTATCATCTAATCGTTATATAAATTCTTTATAAAAATTATTGCGCCGATAACTATGAATATTCAGATGTCCAATCCTCCGTATCAGTGTTAATTACACCTTCCTTTTTTTCTGTAGATAAAATTGTACCTATTTCGACGAATTTTGCACCAGATACTTATTTTGTAAACTTACGATAGTCTAGTGAATAAAACAGAGCAATGTCGATGAATTTGAAAGTAAAGAAGATATATTTTGTTCTGTTTCTCATTTGTAAACGATTTTTATTTAAAAATGTCAGATTAGTTTGTATTTTAGTAACTAACTCCTCATTGTAACCAAGTATGTCTTAACCTTGAAATACGTTTACCTCCAGGGTACCTCAATGGGAACACGAAAAAGAAAGATATAATGGCAGACACTGATAGACACTGAACATAAAGAAAAGAGGATAGATTAAATTACTTGGAGAAGTGAAAATATACCAAGGAGTATGCAAGTAAAAAAAAAATACAGAGAAACGATATTCTATTCGATCTAACTGCTGATAGCTTTCCTAGTTTGTCTCCAAGCAAACCTGATAGTTCCGTTGCAAAATGTGCAGCAGGCAATTTACAACCATATATCCACGATAAAAATAAGGATTTCTACTACATGATTATTTAAATCCATTTTCACCAAGATTGAATTCCACATTTTCTTTCTTAAAATATCCTTGATTCACGATTTTGGTTGGTTGGTTGGTTTATTTGGGTTTTTTGACACAAGGGCCAATCTTGTCTATACCAAGCCATTCATAAGGTCATCCACGTTTTTGGATACTAATGTTAGAACTTTATAAAATCACACATTTCGTTTTATTGGCATGTATCTGCTTATTTTTAATGTTAAAATTTCATTTCCAAATTAGCACAATACTTTTTCTCTTATCTTTATTTCGGTAATAAGCTTTTAAAATATTTTCCTTTCCATTCATGATTTCTACTTTGATAAATCAAAGATTTCTGGAAAAAACACCACATTTCCATTTCTAAGAATTCAAAAGATCACTTGATCATTTTGATATCACCATTCATTCTCCTGTTCTCTTTCTCAGAACCAAGGTAATTACGACTTCGGTTACAACGAGGGCCACAACGAAGGGGGCACCTTCCGAAGGGAGCGGGGCGACGCCTATGGCAGGAAGATAGGCACCTACGGTTACACCAACAACGAAGGACTCATCCGAATCGTCAACTACGTCGCCGACGAGAACGGGTTCAGAGCCGAACTCAAGTCCACCGAACCAGGCGTCGATGAGAAAGAACCAGCATCCGTTATCGTCTTCAAGGAGGACACGCCAACCCTCATGACCTACCCTGGACCTGAAGCAGCCTCTGTGCCAGATGCCGATGGCAACATCCCCGGAGTACCAGCAGCCGCATCTCAACCCCAGCAATACATAGCTCAACCCCAGCAATATGCAGCTCAGCCTCAGCAGTATGCAGCTCAACCCCTTCAATTCTCCGCCTCTGCCCCCTATCCAGTTGCAGTGGCAGCAGCAGCCCAGCAAACTGGCAACGTCCGAGTCAACATCAACGCCCCCTACGGAAGTTATTCCTATTCCTACTAAAAAATGTCAAATGAAATCGGCTGTTATTGTTTTTTGTTCAATAAAATAATTGTTTGAATGAAATTCAAGTTTGCTCTTTAGTAATAAATCTCGATTCCCGAAATTCCATAAATTTGCAAGCTATATACTTTTTCAAATAAAACGTTGAGTTTTTAGCTCCCTGCATAATTTTGATTGCATATAAATGCAATTCAAAGCAGTTTGTTGTTTCTAATGGCACTTACCATGGTAATAAATCTCCATTCCCAAAATTCCCTAAGTTCGCAAGCAATATACTTTTTTATATAAAACATTGCGTTTTTAGCTCCTTGTATAATTCTGGATGCATATAAATGTAATTTGAAGCAGTTTAAAATGCCGCTGTTACTAATGTTACTTACCATGGACAAGATTCACCGAGACATCAACAAGTTTTAAGCCGAAAGGAGCTTCTCTTGTTTTTGAAGTAGCGTCAACTAAGCCCAAGAGTATGACTTAGCTACACATTCGC
Source organism: Argiope argentata (assembly GCA_026289955.1). NCBI lineage: Eukaryota > Metazoa > Arthropoda > Arachnida > Araneae > Araneidae > Argiope > Argiope argentata. The sequence continues at coordinate 2,989,694 of JAOUZG010004552.1, read as the reverse complement.
TTGCACAGCCCCTTTTTACAGGGGGAACTTTCACTCACCTCACAGAGAGAACACAGAAGAACAACCATACCCTAGCCGAAACTTGAACCCGAGGCGTCCAGTTCAGGAGAAAGATGCATTATCTCTGTGCCAGCACGCCTACAGTTTACAATGTAGCTTTGCCTGTTACGCTTAGACTTCAATGCTTTTATCAATATATTGATCAAATATCTTTTATCGATATAATTGAGAGATGGAATTGAAATGCCCAGTTCCTTTCTATAATTTACAATCGTAAATAATCGTAACCGTAATTAAGAAATGCAAAGTTTTTGTGTTTTATTTTAAAAACTGCCATTTGAATAATTATTGTATGTTATTTTAAAAACACCTCATTTTTTAACATTTCCAGGCATGATACAGTATTTTTGTTTTAATAATAGAAAACCAACTATATCATAAATAAACTAAATGAAAATATAAATTAAATGGAATAAAATTCAAAATAAAAGTATCAATTATGATAGTTTAGAGCATATTTTTTATTGTTTTTTAAGATAATTTCCTTGGAAATTGCTGATTACAACTTCTTTACAAAAAATGAATGAAGTTCAGATATTAAACTCAATAATAATATCCATTTGCCAAAAAAATAATTAATAATTGAAATCTTATTTAATGTTACAACATTTCTTTCATCATAATAAATACATTGAAGTAATTACCCGTATTTTATAACATTTTAGATTCTAGTCGTTGTATCAATTGACAATAATATCAAGAAATTTTTTAGAAAGTATGATACTAATACCTTTAAAAAGTAATATTTTTAAAAAATCATTTTTTAAGATGTCCGAACGTTTTAAAATTTTATTTCTGTAAAGCTGTGCAAGAATTTACAAGCTTTTTATGCATGTAATAGTTAAAATCATGTCTAAAATCTATTTATGTTTGGTTTTGAGTAAATGTTTTAAATTTAAAAAAACCAGGATATTCTTATCTAAGCCATGATTTCACTTTATTTGATGCGTTCTTTCTTGATTCGATTATTATTTAATCTTATGTTTTCGTTAAAAAATACAATACTCAAAACAAAAATAGTTGTTTCATAATTCTTGTGTGCATTGTTTTATAAAAGAAGTAATGAATAATTATTATTTAATGCGCATTTAAATAAAGTTTTTATGATGGAAAACACGAATCAGCGTTTAATTTTGCAAACGATAAATAATTTTTGATGCGTTAAAGCACAAATATTTAATTCGGTGATTCGGGAAAAATTGAGTTCTACAAGACAGCCGATATTTCCATATAGTTTTCATTTATCTGTTTATGGATGTAATTTAATTTCATCTAAGTAACTTTAAAGTGTATGAATTAAATCCCACTGAAGAAAGATTCTAAATTTATAAAAGTAAAACAATATTACTTGAAAGGAATAACTAAATATTGAAATGATTATTTTCGTTTTCATTCATAAAAGAAAGAATTTTGGCACTCATTTTCCCTTCACTTCTTAATAGGTTAGAATTCTGAAATTTTTCATAGCTGAGTGTTCCTTATAAAAATACGTTTTAATATTTTCTTAATTTAACTTTCAATCAATCTCTTCATTTCACGTATTTTTCAGTGAAAATAACGCTGTCTGGTTTCGATATTTAGAAACATTCATAAAAAAATCCAAAACAGTTATACTAGTAAAATATTTTAAAGAATAAACAACAAAAAATAAAAAAATTCAGATCAAATTTTTGTAAGTATTTTAAATTTTCATAAATATCTTATATCAAAATCTGTATGATATATATATTAAGTAAAACAATTTTCAAAATCATAAACTATCAAATATTTATATTTCTTTAGTACTACAATCTTTGGAAAGTAACAAATGCAATCTCATTGGTTTACTTTTAACAATCATTTTTTGGGGGGAGGGTACTTATCTTTAGATTTCTTATTTCAAATTAAATGCTTAAATTAAATTTCTCTGATATATTTTTCTGTAAACATCCAAAAAGAATTAAATTAAAAATCAATATTTCAGATTTAAAAAGCTTTAGTTTACTTTTTTTTCTGATAAATTAAAAATTTGTTGCAGAGAATCATTATTAGATACTCTTAAATATTTGTACAATGATAATAAAAATCTGCTTTAGAATATTTAAAATTAAAAAAAATAGGCTTAGTATCAGGTTTTAATATTAAGTCAATCGCGTTTGCCCCATTTTGGGATGACCACCTTTATCGAACTTATTTATCGAATTACTTATTTATCGAACGCAGACGATAAAGTTCAAAAATATTTCTGACGAATTTTTTTTAACATTAACAAAGAGAAATATTATGACGTAATCCATAATATATATTTCCAATATTTATTATGGATTATGTATTATGATTAACTTCGCACCGAATTTAGAGATATTTTCAAGAATTTATTAGTTACTTTCATATATTACTCTTTTGGCAATGTTGATGTGGAAGAAATAATAAAAAAATATAAATTATATATTCTTTTTATCTCATGAGAGAAACGAAGATTTTCTTCTTCAAAATAACATAATTTTAAAAGCACGGATAGTAACTTATGGAATCTATTGAACGAAGCAAAATATCCTAATTTTAAAAAAAGTTGAATATCATATAGCACAATTCTTTGTCTCTATTTACCTGTGTAAATCTGCATTTCCAACAATGAGTATAATAAAGACAACCTATCGTTCACGTGCTCACAGATAATCAGTTAGGGTCCAGTGGATTATTAGCAGTTAGTAATAATACACCAAGTTTTCTACTAACTTAGATGCAATGATGCAAGTTTTCTACTAACTTTAGATGCAAATGATTTATTTTCTAATATATTTTGAATTATTTTTATTAAACTTCGTATTTTTAAAATAAAATACTTTTAAAATTCCCAGTTAATCGAACTTAAAGAATATTATTAAAAAATTATTTTTCTTTTACAAAATAATTACGTTAATTACGTTAAAGCAAATATTGAATTGTTCTTTTTTAATCATAAATTGCTTTCATTTGTATTGCGTGTACTAAAACGTATTTGTTTGTTCACTGTCAACATCAATATTATTATCGTCATCATGTAACTCTGCCTATTTAGTGCAATGCGCTCAAATATCCAGTTGCAAGAAAAGATCAATCTCAAACAGAAACTTTCTTGTAGACATTCTCATGAGATCATCTATCACCTCTCTCATCGGAGAAATTGGAATAAAAATTTTTTTTCTTTTTAGAGAATTCCATTTTTACTTATTTCTCTATAAGCAACAATTACTAAATTAAGAAAACACTGTGAAATGGAATTTAAAAAGATATTCAGAGTCATTTTATCGATTTTTATTCCATAAAAATCACAAACAGATATTTAGAACAATAAAATTCACATAAGACAGTACGTATATAAAAATGATTTATAATGTTTCAGATATAGCTGCTTGAGTGTGAACATACTACTTAGCAATCGCAATACAGTTTCAGTAGTAACTATTATATCCTCTGGAATTTCAAACCCTTAATGAGTAAAGCATACGTTGAGTTGCAATTGTTTACTATTAAAACAATTATATTCACTTAATATATCGCAAAATCTCCCCCACCCCTTTCAGCTTACAGTTAGATATTATTTTGGTGAAGCAATTTTTATTCAATTTTAAAGCAATCTATTAACTGTTGAAAACTGAAAAATAAGTTTTATTGGCAGAAGGTAGTCAGAAGATTCAAGGAATTTAAGACCCTAGGCAGTGCGCATCGTAAGAACGTGTAGCTTTGTAGTAAGACAGTGTATCAGTATGCCCTTTTATTAACATTATGATCGATTTTTCTTCACATTAAACAACATTTTAACTAAATTAACATATTATTATTATATTGAAGGCTATATGTTTATTTTAGTAACGTTAAAAATATATACTTCCTATTGTTTATTAGGTAGACATCAGAGTTTGTATTGTAATATTATTTATATTAATCGCACTTTAATAATATTTATATTAGTTGTACTGTAATTTTTATATTAATTGTACTGTAAAGTTATATATATTAATTGTTTTGTAATGTCATTTACATTAATTGTACTGTAATGTTATATTAATTGTTTTGTAATAATATTTATATTAATTGTACTATAATATTATTTATGCTAGTTGCTTTGTAATATTATTTATATTAGTTGTTTTGTAATGTTATTTATATTAATTGAGCTGTAATGTTATTTACATTAATTGTGATGTAAAATTATTTATATTAATTGTACTGTAATAATATTTATATTAATTGTACTGTAATATTATTTATATTAATTGTGCTGTAATAATATTTATATTAATTGCACTTTAATAATATTTATATTAATTATACTGTAATAACATTTATATTAATTGCACTATAACTATATTTATATTAATTGTACTGTAATAACATTAATATTAATTGTACTGTAGTATTATAAATATTAATTGTACTGTAATGTTATTTATACTAATTGTACTTTAATGATATTTATATTTATTGTACTGTAATATTATTTATATTAATTGTACTGTAATATTATTTATATTAATTGTACTATAATGATATTTATATTTGTTGTACTGTAATATTATTTATATTAACTGTAATGTAATATTGTTTATATTAATATTATTTAAGCAGACGCTATTTATAATAACTAAGTAGATGAAAGGATACAGATATAAACCTGTCCAATTATATTTCATAATGTATTTAAAAATGCGTCTTACTATTTTATAATTCATAGATTTAGTAATTTCTTCTATACCCTTTAGTTTTTTATTTTAATAACTTTTTAATTTATCTGTGACACCCCTCAGCCTTGGTCTCACACCGGTGACCATTCGAAGATAAGCAGGTGAGAAGGGTTTAGATTAAGTAAAAAAGCTCTTAAATTCACAACGAGGGTTTTCGTTTTAGAAAAAAGATACCCCACCACCAACTGTCTTGTCTGTAAATACCCAAAGATTATTACATGAATAAATACCCAAAAAATACTCCGTCAAAAATCAAGTAATTCACTCAGAATGGTTTCAAAGAAATCCAACATAATTTTGATTTTCTTATAACATCTTCAATAATTGTCCTCTAAATGGCATATTGATACTGTCCAAAAGGATAAACCACATTTACTTGAGCAGAACCTTGACTGCCAGCGCTATTGGCCACCACATAATCTCTTACTGGATCACTCTCGGACACATAAGTTACTGATGAACTGGCCGCTGGTGAAGGGGATTGCTGTAGTGGTACACCAGTGGGTCCGAGAGCCAGTGCAACTGGGTCCGGCTCCTGCTCTTTGGTGACAGTGACACTTGCCGGATTGGTTGCGATCACTCCGGGCTCGTTGGTGAGAACTTCTGCGCGATATCCGGCTTCGTCAGCCACATAGGTAACGATCCGAATAAGACCGTTTCTTGTGGTGTAGCCGTAAGATCCGGTGCGGGTACCGTTGATGTACCCTTTCTCTCTATAAAAAGAGGCACCACCTGTCAGCTGGTTTTCGTTGTAACCCATGTCGTAGTTACCCTCGGCCTGCAAAAGAATTTATTTATATAATTTTTTTTTAATTATTTCAGAAGCACAATAGCAAAGAAATTTTTTTGCAACTTGCGTATCTGAATATGTTTTTGTTGCTTATAGCACTTGCCATTGGACAAGCTTCGCTGATGAAAGCATCAGTAGATTTAAGCCTAATGAGCGTCTCTTGTTTTCGAAGCAGCGCTAAGGCCAAGAGAACGACTTTAACTACACGCTCATCACACTTTCGCTTGCACAGCCCTTTTTTACAGGGGTGCACAGTCACACATCTCACAGATTGCACCGTTACTCGGACCCGGGGAAGACGCGCTACCTCTGAGCCAGAGAGCCGACGTAACTGAATATAAATAAGGAATAGGCATTTTTTTATATCGAAGAAAGAAGCGTTGAGACGATTTATGCAAGCTCAGTATAAATGATTTCATTCATTTATAATTAAATTCATGGACAAAACATATCCTCAGGTCCAAAATTTTAATATCCGACATTGGTACCTTAATAATTACACAGAAATAGTTAGAAAAACCTATATACAGATGCCAGACTTTACAATAGGTTTTTATTTTTGTTTCTAATCTTTTTTATAGTAATTAATTACATTAACCTATTTTCCATTATCATATATACATATACATACATACATACATACATATATATATATATATATATATATATCAAGTACTCCGCCGTTTAGTTTTAATATAAATAGTAAGACTAAACTTTTCATAGGGAAAATAACATTTAAGTTCCATTTTAAACTTTGGAATAGATTATAGAAGAGATTACATAAGTATTAAGTGAATTAACGATATTGTGATAAGTGAATTTCACGAAAAGAATAGAAATGCCCATTAATTGGGGGAAAATAGTAGCAAATGTTTCTAAATTTGCATGCGCATCCAAGAAGATAAAATATGAGTATATATTTAAGGCATAATCTATCCAATCATTGAGAGAGATAAAAGACCTAATTTTCTTTCACTTATGCAATTTTGTTATTTATAAAATGTAATAACAAATAAATAAAGAAATAAAACTTCGATAAACTACACTAAAAAAAATTGCTCAAAAAATGAATAAATGCGTTCGAATTCGTATTAAGGAAAAAATATAAGTATTTAACTACTTACAGCATTTAAAGTTATTTTAATTGATCAAAATTATATCTCATTATCTATGTTAATCTTAAAGATAATTCCAAAAATACAAAAAATTAGATCTAGACTCAACCAGGCCTTCTGAACAAACTGAGTTTCTATGTTAAAATAATATTATGGCCCATAAAAACAGTAACCAGGAATTTGGACTCCTATGCCGCAACGAAACGACCCACCAAAAATAATTGTGGAGGAAAATAATATCATCTACTCTCCGAAATGATGTCTTGCAAATTTATTAAGAGAGAACTTTTCAAAATAAAATTTTATGCTCCTTTTCGACCTTCCTACCATATAAATATGTCAAGGATTAGATTATAAGAATATTATTAATTTATATGAATAATCTTATAATTTTATATGAATATTCTTATAATTTTATATGAATATTCTTATAATTTTATATGAACATCTTATATGTTTATGTGAATATTTATTAGATTATAAGAATATTCTTCAGATTTTAAAGAATATTCATAAGAAAATTTTTCGATATTTATATATTCGTAACATTATAAAAAATAGTTTTTTATCTACAATCCTTAATCGTATATTACTTTTAAAAATATATAAAATTATAATTAACTAGATTATTTGGTTCAAAATAAAATGAAATCGGTATAATAATTTTTTATGCGCCGTTAGAATAGTGGTACTTTTGAGCTATGGAAAAATTAACAGTTTAGATAACAAATCCTTAACTGGACAAGTAATGTAACTTGCTAGTAAAAACTTAAACCCTTCTATTTTTATATTGGAAACAAATATAGAAATGAATTTCTTTTTTATTTGTTTAAAAATATTTTCTATATTATAAAAAATATATGTATATAAATAAAATATTCATGCTAAATTTATGCGCATAAAATACAGGATAGCCATGATTAAATTGACAGTGCTCACAGTGTTCTGTAGCGCTATCTATTTGTGAGAATGACGCATCATTTTGTAGGGAGATTAAACAAGATGGGGGACAAAAGATTCCGCGAAGAAAAAAAATGGTTCCAAAAGTCACTGTTAGGGGAATATGTGGCGCTGTGTAATAGAAAATAGAGTGTTGATAAATGCAAATCGATACTGAAATAAAGTTACCTTTTATTTTGCACATTCAAATCATGTTCAATGTGGCTGTCATGTTTGTGGACCACATATTGCATTCTGTGCTCAGTATTCATAACAGCAGAAAGAGAGATTCCTGCAGACAACATGTATGCAGGAATCTCCCGTGCAGTCCGTGATATGTTATCCTTCAACTTAGCTAGGTTCAGGATTCTCATTTTTTTTTTTTTTTTGCGCTTTCTAAAAGCACGAAGAGCGGCTGACGCCTTGCGCTGGTTGAGGTAAAAAAATTTGACCAGTAACGCACACTCGACTAAAGAAAGAGACACTGCACATAAACTTTTCGAAAAACAGCACATTGCCTTTTAAAACCCAAGCAGCTGACACTGTGCCAATGGATGTAGCTTGAAACTTGAATAAAGAACTTCTTTTGCTCAGTGTTCTCTGTACCCAGTAAGTGAAATTGCAGATAAAGAGACTTTATTGGTGTTTATGTAAATGTTTCGCCTTTTTTAAAGTGTTGCCATATTGCATTTGAACTAAATCAGAAAATGTGCAAAATAAAAGGTAATTTTATTTCTGTATTGATTTGCATTTGTTAACACTCTATTTTATATTACAAAGCGCCACATATTCCCCCAGCGGTGACTTTTGGAACTTTTTTTTCCGGAATCCTTCGTTCTTGTTTTATCTTCCTACAAAATGTGGCGTCATTCTCTCAAATAGATCGAGCCATAGAACATTGTCAGTTTAATTATGGCTACCCTGTACATATAAAATAACCCCTTAAAAATATGTATATAAAGTTGTTACACGGATTCATAAAATGTTAATAATGTGAAATCATAATTTTGACTTCAAAGAACTTACATCTATATTTCTAATTGTTGTTAACGTGTCTTTTCCATCTATGCCAACAGGTATCGTCAATTCTTGGGCTTTCCCGGCCGTTACGGTTATGGCAAAAAGCAGAGTCAATACTTCGATCTAACATAAAGAAAAACATTTGTCACAAAAATTTTTAGCATTTATTCTTTGTTTATAAAAATGTTTCATTAGGTCACTGGAACAATCCAAATTTTCAACCTGAAGTATGGAAGCCTAAATTGGAATGATCACTGCAGTTGAAAATTAGATTTAACTAAATCGATCTTAATATAAATAAAAGTCTTTGTGAGTATTTACGAATGGCTATATAGAACCCCATTCCCTAAACGAATAGCCTATTTCAACCAACATTTGCATATTCATTCATCAATACAAAAGAAATAGTACTATACTATCTTCAAAAGGGGAAAAGTTAATCGAATATTCAATTATTTAGAAATTAACAGAAATTTTGTAGTTTTTCCTACAGGATTTCACAAGAAATAATGCTGCAAGAAATAATTCCTTCTTGAGGTTCAAAGGCTTATCATTTCAAAGATATCAATTCCATTTCCGTATGATATATTTTTTAGTTGTAATTAGAAAAATTTAAAGCATTAACACTAATATTAGAATTGAATTATTCTACGCTATTCTTTTAATTCTGCTTTATTTTAGTGTATATTTTTATCAAGCTTTAATTTTCCTAAAGCAAAACCAAGGTATACGTCAAGTGCTCTAATCAAAACAAGAAAAGCGAGCAAACTCTTTTAAGTAAAAGGAACAAATTTAAGCCGACGGCAGCCATTTCAAGCTACGAGAAATTCACATATATTTTGCTTTTATTTCACAGAAACTTCGGTTAAAGATTATATCATCATTAAATTAAAAATTTTTACTTTTTAATGATATCAATTTTATTTTTTGTGCAGTTCATATTTATTCTTTAGAAAATTTAGCGCAGATTACTTAGAAATAAGAAAAATTGTTGAACTAATATCAGGGACATGTTAAAACTTTAATGTACTACTACTACTACCACAAAATTTTTACCCTCCCCCCACATTATTTTCTACTTATCTTTTGATATTATTTTAATGACATTAAAATAGTGATTTAACGTCGTCTAAAAGCAAACATAGGTCAATTGCTCAGACAGAGAAGAGAAAAATAATACTTTTGGCAGAAAATAAAACGACATTAGCAGTTTCAAGCTACGATAAATAACTGAACATTGACCATATTCAAAAATAATTTCAAAATAAATTATTTCAGACAGTAAATTTTTATTCTATTTCAAAATTCGGAATCTAAACTCTAACGGTATTAGTTTCGTTTCTGAGAATGTTTTTTCACTAGATATTATTTTTTCATATTAAGTTATTAAAATTATTTTAGCAACGCCTTTTTAATTGCTTTTAAGAGACAATTTGTACTATAATTTCGACAATATTTTTTGCTGCTGAAGAACAAAAATGCGAATTAAGAATTGTTATCGTAATTCAAAAGCATAATTCTAAAAAAATACATAAAAGAAAATTTTAGAAGCAGACGATAAACAATTTATATCCTGGATTATTGATTTAACATATTAATATGAAAATTTTAAAAATCGTCTGTGCAACAGATATTCTAATTTTAATTTAAGAAAATATTTCAAACTATAAAAAGATTTGTCATATTTATAATATTTTATTCAAAAATAGTTTTTGCATTAAAATTAAAATATTTTAATCCTGAAAAACTACGC